>WSYH01018214.1:0-11191 GCA_036426205.1 Ascaphus truei
TATTAACTCTACGCGTTTCGTCTTTAAACAAGACTTCATCAGGGGTATACATTTCTTTAATGCACCTTTTGGTATTTATACCTTTGTTTATGCCACTATTGGTTAATTGAAAATGCCAACCTCCATTTCTGGTGAAGGTCCCATTACCCACCTTAACCCCTTCATATCCAGCAAAGTGATTTCAGCCAACTCCCATTTGAACTGTCCACGTATAAGCATAGAGACATTGTGATTTCTTTCCAACTTTACAGCCAATGTGTTAATGTTTTATCTGGCACAAGGTTGCAAGTGGTTCAAACATTGATATATTGTATCTATCTAATTGTGCACAAGTAGAGATATAAATCTCACCCTCTTCACAGCTATATAGTCATATTAACCCTCTATTGACCGATCTATTTAATATTGCTACATTTCTAAATTGCGCCGGGTGCAACTGATATCGTCTATATTTATATATCTCAAAAGTGTACACGTTTGATTCTGGCCAAAATGCTCAATGTAATGGAGTAACTGTTACTATCTCAATACATTTCCTATTTGGGCTTTCATTTAATACTGTGTTCTCTCAGGATTCATGTGATGTTTTATTTGCAGCGGATGCATTGCAGTGTCATAGGACCGCCTGCTCGAAAGACGGCGATTGCAGACACAGGATTATCACCTGCAATTCACGTTTCGATCATTGCTATAATACGGTGAAGACTTACAAAATCTGTAAGTTACTTGAAATAACATTTAATCCTAAAATAGTGTCATTGTTTATCAACAACAAATCCATATGTGTCGAAGAACCTTTACACCAGCAGAAAGAAAGAGGTAACACTTTATTAAGCATTAAGGAAATCTCACCTGCTGGGCCCAGTTCTGGAAGCCTCATCTCCAACATAGTTAATTCAGATGTACCAAATGAAGGCATCAAATAGGGTGAAGGATTTACTTTTGTGCCCGGTCCCCCCTGGGTCCTCTTCATCCCCTTACCTTCCGCTGTGGCTGCGTCCAGCAGTGGAGGATGGGGAGAGTGCGGGGAGGGCTGCGGGCAGTTGCGGCGGGTGACCGATTTGCCAGAGGTTCCCTGTTGCCATCTTCAGTGTAGCCACGCATGCTCGAGATGGTGCACATGCACAGAGGAGCCCGGCGGCAATTTTTGTACTCTGGTGCATGCGCAATAGCCCAATAGTTGTGGTGGCCATGTTGGTTCACCCAGCGCATGCGCAGAGGCTCATCAATAGCGGCGGCCATTACACAAAACGCTCTGCAGAGGAACTAAAAGCCCCATAGTGCATAAGTTACATGGCGCAAACCAGCTAATAGGGCTGCAGCAATTCCCCTGCTCAGGGAATAGATACCTTTGGCGTGCTGCAAGCCACAACAGTCTGAAGAGTGAGCTGGATCAAGCAGGTAATGTCTCAGAGCCAGTGGCTCTGAGACAAGGCCTAGTATATCCCCCATTAGGCCCCAGCTAGGCCCCGACTCACAGTAGCTTGTGGTTGCTTCAGGGAAGGCCCTTTAGATAGGGACACTTCCTCACTTACTGTCTAGTGTCAGGGACGACGCACAGTGATTGCGGCCTGTGGTCTGGGACCAGGCCACCTCGGTTTAAGAGACTCTATATGGTGATATTATCTACGCCAAAATTCAGCGAGACAGACACCATTGCGGATGACAACGGTGGATCAGACGGATCCCCTTTGCTAATCTGCCTTTCCCGGGTGCTAGAGCTCCAGGTAGGTATCCAACTATGTGCACCAACACTTCACGGGATAGCTTATCTCCAACACTTTTGGGTGGGTCCTGACATTATGGGAGAAGGACATCAGTGTATTGGTGCCAAGCACCCTATGTACTTTGGGGACACTCATTGGTGGTACAGGGTTTGGCCTATTATACTGTGTGGTACAGGGTACTGTTATAGTGTGTTCAGAAAATGTTGTTAGTATATACTTGAGTGTGTGTATTATTGGTATTGTTCCTGTAAGGGGCTTATCCCACCAAGTTGGTATCCCTTGCAGGTGGAAGCGCTGTCACTAGACTAATCAGGTACACCCCAGGCTCCCAGCAGCAGAGGTTCAGGCCTCCTGTGAGCCACAGGTAACGCACCACACACTGTAGCCGCCATATCTCCTATAGAGTGGGGGAAAGTGTGCTACATTTGGAGGCACTGCTGAGATGTCAGACCTGGGTTGCCCTACTCAGCAGTTAAAATTAGTTACGACCAGAGCACCATGGTCGTGCCCTCTCAGCAACAGGTCCACAACTGAGCCTTATAATATCACATACCCCCGTGCCACTTGGTCGCAGTGGGAGGAGTCTCCATCCTTACATCTATAAGTGCGGTCTGCGACCACGCAAGAACCTCCCTGGGTCTGGCCAGTGCCAGGATCCAAGGATGCAAACTTGACACAAATTTCCATTCTAGTACCATTCTATTGGGCACCGACCATGAGATATGCATTTGAGATGCTCATCAGGCCCTAAACAATCCGAGGTCCTGCCCAAGATTTACCCACTAATATACCCGGCCTGTCACCTCCCATGGCCACGTTCACTCCGTGGCCCTCCTCAGCGGTCCCCTATGATGCTGAAGCGTCCACCTCGTCCTACACCCCTGGGAGATGGATGGCCACAAGTACACCAGTCTGGGCAGACGTACCCGTGCCTAGGCTAACCTTTACCCTGTGTTGAAACTGAGACATCTACCGCTAGCCGGTACCCGAGCAGCCTCGTCAAAATGCCTAGCCAAGACCCCAACTACCACAGTAGCCTGTCAACTGGTGGCTCCTCCAGGAGTATAACTCTACCTCAACTAGTAGAAGCCATAACGCAGTCAGCTCACAGTCACCAGTACCGTCGACTAGAAACCTTCTCCGGATTCAACCTACACCACTGGGCGAAGAAACTTACGACGAATGGCGTGACCACGCGGAAAAAATACTGCCCGGTGGACGTGCTCTGACACAATAAAAGGCAACGGATCATCGAGTGCCTGCAGCCCCCGGCCGCCAACATCGTGCGATTACATCGTGAATGCCACGCCAACGCGGAAGCTCAAGATCTGATATGAGCCTTGACCAGGACTTATGGCAAAAAGGACAACCCAGTAGCTCTATTGGCCCATTTCCATGCCCTCGAACAGAAAGAAAATGAGGAATTGTCTGAGTACCTTCAGCGGTTGCAGCTAGCCTTGTGGACCCTGCTCCTTAAAGGGGTCATCCAGATGCCAGACCTGGACGACTACAGGACCAAACAATTCCTGCACGGATCTTCATTCAACCATCTCCTAGTGGCCCGCATAAGCTGCAATCTATCTACGTAGAACCCTCCCATTATGATAACCTCATGGACCGAATCAAAGATCAGGAGGTTAGCCTCCAGTTTCAGAACCCCGGGCAAACTCATGACTCATCTAGAGGAGACCAACGTAAGGCTCACTCCAAGGAGTCTTGAAGGGAAGACTCCCACAAGGAAAAGGCCAAGAAGGCCGTCCAAGCCGAAGACTATCCTTCTATCGAGGTACATACTAAAAAGCCCCGCACCTCCTAGATTAGTATCCCCTACTTACAGGGCTGAGTACGACCTCAGTGGCGTCATCTGCTTCCACTATGGACAGAAGGGTCACTTATCATGGAACTGTCCGGAAAAAAAAAACTCGAATCTCCAACCCTAAAGCCATGACCTGCAATGTCCAGTTGGCATAACCAGCTTCCCTGCCATCAGAAAATGCCCCCGTGCCAAAGCCCGATGAAACCTCTCCATCCTTACCGTCGCGTACAATCGGCTGCCTTAATCTGTGTCCTCTTGGACAGAATATACGCATCAACTTTGCTGGACTCTGGGTCCCAGATGACCATTGCATACCGGCAATTTTATGATCAACATCTTTAACATCTGCCCTTGCAGTCGGCCGACAAGATAAAGCTGTGTGGGATACAGCAATGAGGATTACCCCATTGACAGGGTAGAGCAGGTTCGGCTGGAAATTCCCCAGCTGAACACCGGCAAGTCCCACACCATGGATGTTGAGGCTCTAATATCCCCTGAGCCTTGGGAATTCCCGAAGTTCCCCCATTATAATGGGGACCAATACCGAAGTACATACTGATGTCCTCCAAACTAGACATCACCAGCCACAGATGGCTGGCAGACCTTTCAAACTACCAGTTCACACTGAAGTACAAACCGGGGCCCCTGAACATTGGAGCTGATGCTCTATCCAGAAGACCGGGACTGGATACTACCCCAGATAATGACCTCTGGGAGGATATCCCTGGACCAGGGTTGTGAGCTATGTGATCAACTGTGGCTATCGTGGAAGATTAAGTGGCCTTCTCAGAACTGAGGGTCGTGGATTTCTTGGGATGCCAATCCAAGTCTATGCCTGCCGCCTACTGTGAACCAGAGGGAATGAACATCACCCCTGACAAGATCATTGAGTGGAAGGATCTAGTACAATATCAAATATGGAATCCAGTGGCTGTCATCATCTGCCAGGCCGCCCAACAAAACAAGCCAGAAATTCTAAAACATGCCCCCAGTGACATGGTCGCAATACTAATGCGAGAGGTAGGCAAATTCAAAATTGACAATTGTCTACTTTATAGGGTGGTGCAGTACCATAACTACCCGGATAGAAGGCAACTGGTTCTACCAAGGAACCTACAATACATGGTTCTGCGATCTCTACATAATGACAATGGCCATCTTGGAGTAGACAAAACCTTCGGTCTGATACGAGACCGGTTCTTCTGGCCACTCATGAGTCAGTAGAATGCCACTGCCGTTGATGTTCACGGTGCATCCAACAAAAGACCCTAGCTTCCAGAGCCGCCCCAATGGCTCATCTGAAGCGCTCCGGTCACCCGGACCTCGTATGCATGGGTTTTCTGTGTATTGAACCAGATGCCCGAGGCATCGGCAATGTACTAGTGATTACAGATCACTACACTCGGTACGCCCAAGCCTTCCCAACCAAAGACCAGAAGCCATTACAGTGGCCAAAATTTTATGGGAGAGGTACTTTATTCATTATTGACTACCCAATCACCTGCACTCTGATCAAGCCCGGGACTTCGAAAGTAACCTCATCAAGGAGTTGCTTAGATTGTTAAATATCACCAAGTCCCAAACGACTCCTTAGCATCCGGAGGGAGATTCTCTGCCGGAGAGTTTTAACTGGACTCTCCGCGACATGCTCTGCACCCTGAAAGGCTTAGTGCACGCCTATAACTGCGCCTGCCACATATACGCGGGATTCACATTCTACTTTCTGATGTTCAGGCGAGAAGCACAGCTGCCAGTGGATATACATCTGGGTATCTATCGATGGGGTACCCAACATTACGCACTTCAAGTACGTACTGCGGCTCTAAGACAGCCTACAATGAGCTTACCAATTAGCAGAGGAAGCATCTGCTCATCAGAACGCCAAAAAGAAATGGCGCTATGACCATAAAGTCCGCCATCGAGAAATTCATCCTGGAGACAGCGTTCCCCTCCGTAATCTAGGGGTTCCCAGTAAATACAAGCTGGCCGACCGCTGGTGCGATTTGGTCTATGAAGTTGAATCACAGATGCCGGGCCTCCCGGTCTACCGCATAAAAGACATGGATGGCTGGGTAAAGGTCTGGTACCGCTAACATCTCCTGCCTATTCCGCAATTGGAAGATGACGATCCAGAAATAGAGGCTACACCATTGGCCGGTGAGCCAGAGAGAGCTGAGGGAAATCCAGAGACAATAATCGAAACACCTGAGGATCTGATGGAAGGACCCACTAGTAGTGCGGGACAAAATCAAGAGGCAATTCCCAAAGGAGCGCCAAGTAATGGGCCCCGTCCAAAGACACCTACTCCGGTGGCTCCAAAAAGCCCTCCTCTGGACCCCAGAAATCCTTCTATCATACCTCATAGAGAATTACAGAGACACTAGTACCCTCAATGAGAGAGGCTGAGTCTCAAGAGTACGGACACTTATCCCCAGAGGGAGTCGAAGAAGGAATTCGCCAAAGCCAGCGTGTTAGGTACACTCCCAACCGTGTAGCCTATAATTCTTTTGGGACACCCCACTATAAGGCTCAGCAGTGGTGTCGCAGCAAGATCAAATCTGTGATTGTGATTGTCACGGTGGACTAGAACTTATCAACACTTTATATTTTTGGGATTCTCGATTGAACACGACAAGGAGGCAAAATAAATTGTCATTTATTTCCTTGATAGACAAACACACGACAGCTTCAGAATACACTTAATATAACACTTACTGGGATGGGGAAACAAAATAAAATGTCTTTTGCCAGAAAGCGCAAGAAATGCAGTCTCTGATTTAAAGTCCGTTTGGCTAGATCGTAAGTTGCCTATCTAATAACTCCGCCAAATAAAGGAATTTCGTAGATGTTCATAAGAATTCGTTCGGGAGTCACCAGGGCTAACGAATTCCGGAGTTTGGGGTAAATCTTTGGTTGTGTTGTTATTAACCCCTTGCGTCCTGGAACCGCTACCGCTATATGCGAACAGAATCCTGTGCAAAGCTTGGTTACGTCATGAATCACACTGGGGATAGCTCGGCGGGCAGTTTTATAGGGTTCACAGACCTATCTGTAACATGCCTGCCCAATCCCCTCTGTGGGAACACTTAACTCACCAATCTCCGATTTGCCTGTAGTTTGCAAAACCAGGCAAAAAGGCTTTCCTATTTGCACTGTGCATGTGTTAGCTTGATAACCATGCGACTTAGCATACCTGGGGTACACCCTTTTCCTGGCGACCCTTGGTCTGGGGTTTGGCTCCAAGGTGTGAAGGGCTCATGCTGAGTACCGGTATCTAGCACTCAGCAACATCCTGGCCACTTTCACACTTTGGATCTCTGAGTCTTTTCATTCTGGGCACTTCACTGGGCTTACAGTCTCCCACTGAACAGAGGGTCTTTGAAGTGTAGGAAGGAAAATACCCTCAGCTCATTTACCCCTGGCATATTTACATGCCATAGGATTTCTCCCGGGCTCATAGAAAAAACTGTTCCTGCCTGTACATTTGAAAACTTAAAGTATCATATACTTTATTAAAACATCATGTTCTGGGGGTGTCACAACTGTAATTTGTATATATGTGTGAGCTGTTTATTTATTGTGACTTGCACACCAAAAATTAGAGTGCTATCAATCTGCGTTCCCGAGTTAGCCCGCTTAATTGAAAGGCTTGCTAGTGGGAATCCAAGTTCACCTACTTCTCACGTCAATTGACCGACTTCCCACGGCAATAGACTTTCTGCCTTTCAAGTTACGGGAGCTAACAAGGCACAGATACATTTTATCGGTAAACCACATCAACCCTAACCGCAAGCCACTTATTCAATTGACTTGTGGTTACAGAGTCGAATGCTTGGAAATGGATACCCATACTTCAAACAGACCTCCCAGCGCCAGCCACGCTTATCCATTCAGGGCCGGCTTTGGCACTCACAACGCCATCTTGTGCCTAAAAACATTATAGCACACTTTGTATTTATTTGTATTACTGCAGGCAGGGAGAAGCCTGCAAAATGGTGATAAAAAGGCTGGGACAGGGGCAAATACATTAGGGTCATGCATATACTTTTAACCCCTTCACTCCCAATATGGGTTGGGGTTAATCAGTCGGGTATAATACCTTTATTAAGGGCCTGTTTAACCCCACTCTTGCCACAGTGATGTTCAAAGAAATGTACAACCTCATGTAAAGCCATTTGCAATGTGTTAAGTTGTATATACATGTTATGCATTTTTATTATATAACTTCTGTTGTGGTTATGGTTACGTTGTCCCCAAGCGGGGACATTGGTCTTTTCACAGGGGGAGAATGTGGTCTGGTCCCCCCTGGGTCCCTCTTCATCCCCTTACCTTCAGCTGCAGCTGCGTCCCACAGCGGAGGATGGGGAGAGTGTGGAGAGGGCTGCGGGCAGTTGCAGCTTGCGATCGAATTGTCAGGGGATCCCAGTGACTCGCTTTGCAGGGCGCCGTCATCTTCCGTGCAGCTGCGCATGCGTGAGATAGTGCACATGCACAGAAGAGCCCTGCGGCCATGTTTGTACTCTGGTGCATGCGCAATGGCCTAATAGTTGCGGCGATCATGTTGATTTACAAAGCGCAACTGCAGAGGCTCATCAATGGCGACGGCCATTACAAAAAATGCTCTGCAGGGGAACTACAAGCCCTATAGTGCATAGGGGCTATAAGTCCTATGGCACGAAACAGCCAGAAGGGCTGCAGCAATTGCTCTGCTCAGGGAATAGATACTTTTGACTCGCTGCGAGCCACACCAGTCAGAAGAGGGAGCTGGATCAAGCAGGTAGTATCTCAGAGCCAGTGGCTCTGAGACTAGACCTAGTATGTCCCCCCTTAGGCCCAAGCTAGGCCCTGAATCACAGTAGCTTGAAGTTGCTTCAGGGAAGGCCCCTTAGGCTTCGTCCATGGTTATTGCTTGCGGGCGGAGGCGCACTGAGGCTGAGGGAAAGCGGATGTTTTCCCTGGCCTTAGACAGCGCGCCGTCCAGGGGCATGTCGGCGGGTGGGCCAGTGACGTCACAGAGCTGGTTCGCCCTCATTGGGCAAACCGCTCATGTGACCGGCCCTGCGCTCCGGCAAGCGCGAAAATGTAAAATTTTCCTAAGACCTACGTTTCCGCGCGCTTGTGGAAGCGTAGGTGAGCCCCTACTAAACCGCTCTCATTGCGGCTGTAGGGGCTCGGTGCCAAGCGTAAGCGCGCCTCAGCGATCCCCGCCCGCAAGCACTATCCATGGACGCGGCCTTAGATAGGGACGCTTCCTCACTTACTGTCTACTGTCAGGGACAAAGTGAAGACACCGCACAGTGATTACGGCCTGTGGTCTGGGATCAGGTCACCCCTGTTGTAAGAGATTCTGCATGGTGATATTATCCATGCCGGAATTCACCCCAAGCGGAGGCAGCCGACAAAGTTGGATCAGATGGATCCCCTTTTTTAATATGCATTACCCGGGTGCTGGAGCCCCGGGCAGGTACCCAACTAAGTGCACCAACACTTCACGGGATAGCATTATCTCCAACACTTTTGGGTGGGCCTTGACATTGTGGGAGAAGGACATCAGTGTATTGGTGCCAAGCACCCTATTTACTTTGAGGAAACTCATTGATGGTATTGGGTTGGGCCTATTATACTGTGTGGTACAGGGTACTGCTATATTGTGTTCAGTAAAGTTAATTAGTATTTACTTGAGTGTGTGTATTATTGGTATTGTTCCTGTAAGGGGCTTATTCCACCAAGTTGGGATCCCTTGCATGTGGAGGCACTGTCACCAGACGAATCAGATATACCCCAGGCTCCCCGCAGCGGAATTTCAGGCCTCCTGTGAGCCACAGGTAACGCACCACTTACTGTAGCCGCCATATCTCTCATCGGGTGGGGGAAAGTGCGTTACACTTTTAATACCGCAATCCACTCATAAGTAAAATTTTAGTTTTTACCTGTAGTTGAATAAAACTGTAGGGGTCCTTCGGTAAATACTAAAATTAAAGATACCGAAGCTTTGGGGTCAATCAAAAGTAATTGTCGTGCCATCGCCAGATGATGCTGTGTCTACTTATTGACCGCTAGAGTGAAGCTGACCACAGTGGTAATATGGTTTCTGTATGAATAAGTACTGTTCTCTTGTCTGGGAGATTCAAAAACATTTTTTTGAGCTACCCAGAGCTAGGAGTAGTCATGTTCCGCTCAGAGAGTGTTGCAGTTTTTCTGATATGTTGCCATCTGTGTAGAATTCTTTCTATGATCAGGAAGATGGAATAGTCTATGTTACTCCTTACCCTTGAATGTTAATCTCATTGTTTCTGTAGCGACTGTCAGAGTTCTGTATTGCATGCATACAGACTCGGACTTACACTGGACCCACAACAATACAATATAAGCCTTATTTTCTATGCTGTGCTATTCCATAAGATACCTTCTGCTGCTGGTACATAACTTACGACCTGTTCACTTGAATGGGACGTTATTGAGTTATTTACTAAAGTCTCCTGGGTGGAAGTCTGTGCAAAAGTATTGCTCCAGATTTAAAAAGGAAAAGCTCCCACAGCTTTTATAGGATACAATTTTTTAAATAAAAATAATGATAATAAAACAGAAAGGCTGTGTTTTTTGCATTGGTTTTGCCCAACCTTTGGCAGCCGGGACACTTTAGTAAATAGACCACTACGTGTCTTCCAGCGCGGGAAGGTTCCTCATGGCATAACAACGTTTAGTAAATATGTGAATTATTTGAAATATGAGAACCCCCAAATTAAATTACTCCCATCTCTGTTATAATGTTATTTTGTTATACTATACCTGTCAATAAATGACATCTTTTTTATTCTAGTTTTTACCAAACGGGGATGCACTACTGAGCCATCATGCTGGCGTATGATGGACCTGTTTCCTTCAACTCTATGCTGCACAAGTGATCTCTGTAACTGTGACAGAAGCAGTAACGTAACCTGCTGAAGACATTCTTATAATAACATGCATCTGACAAAAAGTGAAAAGGCCAACTGCTACAGTATATCATTTCCAATCCAGATAGTAAAATGGGCAAACAATGTTGGCCAAGTGATTCCTATCTGCTGTCACATTTTGAAATCTAAATTTCATTGCTTTAAAAAAGAAACTCAATAAATCTAAATTACTGATATATTTACTTCTTGTTGAATTTGTCTTTATTCTTTTTCTCTTGCCATTAATAATACCAAAGTAATAAGTATTGCCAACAGCGTATGTAATATTTCTAAAAATAGTATAAACACTGCGAAAGTCTCTTCATTCATATCAGTGAAAGTCTATTCGCAAATGATAATCAGTTTGTGAATTATACATTTATAATAGTGTTGTATCGAGTCCTACATTTTGCCGGGTACCTGACAAAAATGGGCAATTTCACCGGGCTGGGAACCGGGTACCCTGCCCAGGTAGCATACCCTTACCTGCATCCGGCAGAGGGCGAGGAAAACTGCTTCGGAGGGTGAGGAGGTCCGCAACGACATCGTGGGGGCCGCAGAAGACGTCCTGGTGGCGTTGGCAGCAGCAGATGTCCTTGTTCAGCCGGTTGGAGCAGCGGAACACATCACAGCTGATGCCGGTGGGAGCCAGGGAACCATGTGACAGGAGCAGGAGTGTTCCTATTGGACAGCCGGGGAGGAGCTGGCTGTCC
>WSYH01018215.1:0-11191 GCA_036426205.1 Ascaphus truei
AGAAATATCCAGCTCAGAAATATCCAGCTCAGAAATAACCAGCTCAGGAACAATTTCAGTCAGAATGAAAAATGATCAGTCTTTATTTTAAAGAAGTGTTTTTTGTTTTTTTTCTTGTTTTTTTTTAAACAGGGGGTCTCCGAAGCTGAACCCCATTATTTCAGCTCCAGGGACCCCCTGCTTCCGGTGATACTTACCTCCGCAGGGGTCGCCGGTAGTCGCTCCGGCTGAGCTAGCTGGGGTTTAAAGTTTAAAGCTCCCACGACACGCGGGCCAATAGGAAGCGGAACCTGATGATATAAGGGCTTCCTATTGGCTCGCAGGGTGCGGGAGCTTTGGAAAGCAGACGTTACTTAATCCCCACAATGCCAGCTAGCTCAGCGGTTACTGGCACCCCCTACGGAGGTATGCATCTCCGGAAGCAGGGGGTCCCCAAAGCTGAAATTAATGACGTTCAGCTCTGAAGAGCCCCTGCTTCAATCCTGTGCAATAAAATGTAAAGAAATGTAAAAAAAAATAATTAAGGGTTTGGGTTGCCGCTTTAAACTATGTTTGTTGTCATTTTTAGGTCTATTCCTTAAACTCCGATATTTCCAGCGCAAAACTGCCTAAAAATGACATGCAATTTGGCACAATAAAAATCTGGCATTTTCTTCACTATATACCTAAAAAAAAAAAAAAAAAAAATATTTTAAATCTGTGCATAATTTTTTTGTAGGGCCTATTTTTGTTATAGATTAATCCAGGGCTGCTCAACTCCAGTCCTCACGCCACCCCCAACAGGTCAGGTTTGCAGGATAGCCGTGTGTCAGCACTGGTGGCTCAATCGGTTTCGACTGAGCCTCTGATTGAGCCACCTGGGCTGAAGCTCGGATATCCTGAAAACCTGACCTGTTGAGGGGAGCTTGAGGACTGATGTTGAGCGCCCCTGAGTTACAGTAAAGCAAAATAGACAGACAAAATACCTGGAAACAGGCCTACGATACCTAGGAAACGTGCAACTAACAATATGTAAAAATGATTCAACTGATTTTTTTTGAATATTTAATATTTTCTGTTTTTGCACGAAAATGTCATTTTTGCGGTTTCCTGTGAAGGCCCAGGGTGCTGCAGGGTGTATTGTAGATTTCTCATTCACAAAATGGACTGCAGCTGTTTCAGTCAACACCTCTCATTAAATAATAATAATAATAATGTCGCACTGATAACATGGCACTTCGTAATGTTAATTACAACAGCATTGTTCTTTAGTGCCGGTCTTCATAAAGGCAGCCTCATACCTTTCATATGAGTTTGCATTGACTAAATGTGTCATGCGATTTGATCAAGCGGATAGATATTCTGTATAGAAATACATATTTGCAGGATTCACTTACATCTACTTGATAGCCATGAGAAATTGTTGCTTTTCACTGGACATGTGGGTTTATTTTGTCCATATATACGCTTCATTTGCCTTTTTAATCAAAGGAAAGAAACCGGCGAATTGCAGATGGTGTCAAATTGGGGTTGTGCATTGTTTAGCTGTAATTAGGCAGTTCAAAGTATTGTCATTCGCCATTGAGTTCGAGGTTTCACTGGGCATGCCAACTGTATAGTTATGTTTGTTTACGGGGAATCAGAGAACCGTGGGTGATTAGGGCTAAGATGTATGTGTTGTTTGAATGCAGACCTGGCGCCTGTCAGCCCTATAAGCTTTATTTTATTGTTATTATCAAAACCCACTTAACTATGCAAGAGATTGGCCACCCTGGGAGAGATCCAGCTGAAAAGAGGCCATTGAGTTGGTGGCGTACGTTCATGCCACGGATGTTTTTCCTGCATTTCCATGTTTGTGTATACGAATGCCACAACTGTGTGTAGCAGCCGGCAGGTTTTTACCTCTTGTTTTGGGGAGCGCAGCTTCATTTTTCTGTATGAAAGGAAAGACGAATGTTCTCCATTTAAAGACATGCTGCACCAATGATAAAAAAAGAAACAAACCCCATGAAATAATGTTGGATCCTCCTTGAGCCGAGACATGGCTTTCCAGTTGGTCAACCATTGTAGCCGATCCTCACTTCTCAATGACATCATTTCTCTTGCTCATTTGGGTCCCTGAAAACATTTGGTGACTCAGTTTGCACAGAACTATAGAGAAACACAAGTAGCTCAGGAATAACGGTAGACCTCATAAGAGCGTGGTAAAGTCACAAAACGATGTTTTATTTGAAATAAAGGACCACAGATCATATTTTGGAGCCTCCCCCTACGGAGGGGGGGCCAACTCAAGTCCTCAAGGGCCACCAACAGGCCAGGTATTGGAGATATCCCTGCTTCAGCACAGGTGACTAAATCAGTGGCTCAGTCAAGGACTGATTGAGCCAATTGTGCTGAAGCAGATTTTGAAAACCTGACCTGTTGGTGGCCCTTGAGGACGGCAGTGTGCCACCCCTGCCATTGTTAATCTCCATTACATTGCGGGCCTACCAGAATGTGGTGGCTGAATTATGACAGCCCTGTTATAATGTGACCCGTTAGCTCGCCGTGGGGATGTGTACAGGCTATTACTTCTTACCCAAGCGGTTCAATGTAAACTGTCGCATTTCTAAACCGGAATAAAATGCCTTGGCGGTCAATAGAAAGAACCAGATTTTTTTTCAGCTCTGATCCATGTAACCTCTTTATTTCAGCCGGCCCAGTATTCCGCGCTCCTCTGGCTGATTGGGACATTTTAATGGATCAGCATGAGAGTACTTTATAGATACAGTTGTAGCAACCATGTGAAGCCTCACAAGTCTCTTTCGGGTGTGTGGCTAAGTACAGTGCCGATGAAGTAGAAGTGGGCAGGGGCTACACCCTCCCTTGCTGGGCTGCTTTGTGTCTTCTCTGCCTGGGACATTCAAAGACGGAGCCACTGATTGAGCCACCTGTGCTGAAGCTGGGACCAATTGAGCCACCTGTGCTGAAGCAGGGACTGATTAAGCCACCTGTGCTGACGCTTGGACAGTTTGAGCCACCTGTGCTGAAGCTGGGATATCCTTAAATGCTGACCTGTTGGAGGCTGGTTGAGAACCCCTGCTTTAGTGAACATACATCTGGATTACAAGCTTTGGTTTCATGACTGGCCGCCCTACTCCCATTACCACTTCCCAGCACTAGAGAGAATTGCAGCTGGCTGGTTTTCCATCTGCTGTTTACTTCCCTTTCTTATGACTTCATTGTGCATCTCCCATTATTCTGCAGTTCTTTCCGTGTTGTTATGTAACATAGATTTAAATGTTGTTAGTAAGAAAATTCAAGGAAGAAAAACTAGACATAAATCAGATTCAGAAATGAACACAGTTGCTAAGTCATCAACTGTCCGATTGTGTGTGTGTGTGTGTGTGTGTGTGTGTGTGTGTATAGAAATTAAAAATACCACTGGTGTTTACATTCACACATCTCAGACAGGTCTGCAACCCTGCCTTTCCCCATTATCTCTTAGCATACAGTGCAAATGAACACACATTGCTTCTTACCCATTTTAACATGGACCCCTATAAGCTTATGTCTGCCGCATTACACAGCTTTTCAGCACAGCCTGGGTTAAATAAGCGCAGAGCCAGTAACCCACTCACAGACAGCGGTTTGAACCTTTTGAGTCTCATCTGTGTGTGTGTGTGTGTGTGTGTGTGTGTGTGTGTGTATATGTATATGTACAGTGTTCGACAAACCTATACATTTGCTCGCCCCGGGCGAGTGGATTTAACATCGTGGCGAGCTCCTATTGGCCCAAGCAGCACACGTTTGGTACTAGGTGGCGAGTAGATTTTTTTGTTTGGCGAGTAGATTTTTTGGTGATTTGTCGACCACTGTATATGTATATACTGTGTATATATATATATATATATATATACATACATACACAAGTCTGTGTGGTACTCCTTAAACTGGTTACATCCAGGGTGTCACGGAAATGTGAGTGTGTGCAGCAATGCAGAAGGGAGATCCAGCACACTTGGGGTTAACAATAAAATATCTTTATTGCCGTGATCGATGTCTTGAGAAAGGTCTCAACGGGGATTGAAACATCGATCACTGCAATAAAAATAGTTAATTGCTAACCCCAAGTGTGCTGGATCTTTAATTTACGCGCGTATGTGTGTGTGTGTGCTACTGTCGCAGCCAGCTTTATTCTAAAGCTTGCCGGGATAAATGTGGGGCTTTTTTCCGATTTGAATCAGAGTTTCCCACGCGGCGGCCGCTTCAGCAGATAAGCGCTAATGGCGCTTATCATTGAAAGCGCCCGAGGCGTGGGAAACCGGCCAAAAAGGAGCCGCGCGCCATCCGTGGGTTAAAAATTCCCGCGATGGCGGCCACTTTAGGGTAAAGGCGGCCGCCACTGTAACACCGATGAGACCCAAAAAGTATCATAATATATATAAACTGTATATATATATATATATATATATATATATATATATATATATGTACAGTATATATATCGCGACCAGTGCACTAGAGGTAAATATGGAAAGGATATATTCACATATAACAAATAATATCAAACGCTTACAATCAGTACAGTACAGAAGAACATTATGGATGATATAGCCGTTTGTTGGATCGTCTGTGATGTAAATACAGAAAAGGAGGGCGCCATCCAATTCCCCCGAACGACCGTCAGTCTCCCATCCACCAACACACACTGCTCAGCGTCCACGTGTGGGAACATGATGAACGTTCAATTGATGTCATCTCAACGCATTTCGCACACTAACGGACTTCATAAGGAGTATTCGTCATACAGTAAGAGCAGGGCGCTCCTTAAATACCATAGGGCAGGGGTTCTCCACTCCAGTCCTCAAGACGCCCCAACATGTCAGGTTTTAAGGATATCCCAGCATCAGCACAGGAAACAAGAGAGAAAATCCGGAGCAGCAGTGTTGCAAACGACATCAAAAGTAGCGCGGGAACCCAGGTGCGTGAATAATATAACATAGGCTTTATTTGGACATACTGTACACAAAAATAGCGGTCTCAGAGAGAACCTTCCACAAGTTTCGTACCTAAGCAGCGCTTTCTCAAGGAGTGCTACAGATCAAGGTAAATGTAATTTATGTACTTTTGTATATGTGTTTTACCTTGATCTGTAGCATTCCTTGAGAAAGTGTTGCTTAGGTGCGAAACGCGTGGGAGTTTTTCTCTGAGACCGCTATTTTTGTGTATGTCCAAATAAAGCCTATTTTATATTTTTCACGCACCTGGGTTCCCGCGCTACTTTTTGATGTCGTTTGCAACGCTGCTGCTCCGGATTGTCTCTCTTGTTTCTCTACGTTATTATTCAATCCAGGAGGCACGCAATTGGGGAGTTGCGAGGAGTCCACACCGCTGCCGAGCAAGTGGATTGTTGCGCGAACAGGCCACTACAAACACCATTCGGTTTTGGGTTCACAATTGGAGGTAAGAATATTGCATTTCTTTAGCCAGAACCCATTTAAGTGTTTTACAAGTATTTGGACCTCTGACTATATATCCCTTTGTGACATTCAAACGTCATATGATAATACGGTTTGCAAGCCTACTTCAAAGCGCACAACAGTGGATTTTCTCATATGAGCCACCTGTACTTAAGCAGGGATATTCTAAAAACCTGACATGTTGGGGGTCTTGAGGACTGGAGTTGAGCACCCCTGCCATCAGGTATTAACCCTTAGCAGACATCTCATAATACCAGGAAGTTTGTTCTTCATTGGTGACTATCCAAAAATATAAATGATATTGCAACTTAAATAAAATATTTAAAGTGTGTGTGTGTGTGTGTTTGTGTGTGTGTGTGTGTGTATGTGTGTGTCTCAAGCACTCCAATGTACATATCCAGAAAGGCCTGGTGCTAGTTCCATAAATAATGTAAAGAGTACGTTACCATCCAGCAGGGCAGCAGAACATATATATATGATTTAAGATAAAAATTGTAGTAAGAGATACTGTAGTGAGATTCCTAAAAAGGAGATATATATATTAAATAATGTTAATTGAGAATACAATTATTAATAGTATGTGCCATTTCACAATGTTGCAATAGACTCCTTAGAGAAGGTATGTAGCGTACGATTATCTTAATTTAATTGAAAATACCATTATTAACAGTATATAAAGTGACTCAATTTTATTAAGTTGAAAAATAGGATATACAGTAATATATCACCAGTGAGATTAGACTTTAACAATTTATTACAATAAAAAAATATATATGCATTAGATAATTGACATACATAAAAGGATACTACAATATGGATAGAATATAAAAGGCTTAACATAGCAGAGTTATTCCTAACAGAAGGGTTCTATATACTGTAGTGTCGACGCGTATTCTAAAACCAATCTGGGGCAATCACCAACAAGACCCAGGTACATGCTGGGTACATGCTGCAACATTTCTGCAGACAGACTAATGGCCCATCGGATTAACAGCGGGGGTCCCTGGTAGTCCCATTCAAACTGAATGGGACTGCCAGAGACACCTGCTGTGTTAATCCAATGGGTCATTAGTCTCTGCAGAAATGTCACTGAAATGTTTGCAGAATGTATGCAGCATGTACCTGGATCTTGTTGGTTATAGCCCCAGATTTTCCAAGGCAACTTTAAGGCAAGTGTTAGAATACTCGTCGGATATACTCGTCGGCGCACCTGTATGGGAATGGCCACCAAGGAGACCGATTATTTTGGGGATCAACTCTCTTACATGTAATCTATTGGCCTAAGTAGATTTCTTTTTGAACCGTTGCTTTGTAAACTACTAGAATTCCACAAGGATACCACCAACGTCCTCCAGATTTTACAAAATCTAGTTTTCTAAACTTTCTTGTAGACTAGCCACTTTAGACGTTGCCTCTCTCTACAAAAGTATACCTCACTTGGAGGGGGTACAGGCTTTTAGTCATTTCCCTACTGTAGACAATATAATGCCCCCGGTGCAGAGAACATTAATTACGGATAGTATCTTGTTTATGCTACAGCACAACTATTTTCCTTTGAGTCCCAGGTCTATATCCAACGTTGGGAAACAGCGATGGGCGCTCGTTTTGCCCTGACATTTGCGAATTCGTACATGGGACGATGGGAGCAGCATTGTATGTGGCATACTAATGTGTCTCCTCCACAGATCATTGTGTGGAGGAGATACATCGATGATATCCTCAGTATTTGGTATTGGGATGAACCCCCTATACAATCTTTTGTCGTGAGACCATATGATAAGTTTAATTTAAAATGTTCCTGTGAAACTGATAATGAAAGGATACATTGCTTGGATCTTGAGATTCTCATTAAAAATCAGAAACTATATACCAGCACTTTCTTTAAGGAAGTGTAAATTCTTATCTAGACCCAATGAGCAAACATGATCGTAAATGGATCAACAACATCCCCTATAGTCTGTTTCTCAGAATCTGAAAGAACCGCTCAGAGGAGGTTTGTTTTTGTTTTTTAGAACAAGCTACATTTTTGTTTAAGGAAAATTTTGTGAAGAAAAACTATGATAAAAAGGAGATATTCCCTTTTCCAATCTAAAAATAATAGTGGTAAAAATACTAATATACTAATAGACAAGAATGATGGGACTTTGATTCAAGAGAGGTTTACCCTCTGTGTTGATCTGAGGGTTAATTTTCATCAAAATAATAAAACATGTATAACTTCAAAAAATAACTTTGATATCCCGCTCTTTATTACGACTTTTTATGTATCACATCGTAGCATAGAAAATATCATTAGCAAACATTGCAATATTCTTAAAGTAGAACCTACACTAAATAACATCTTATCTGTCAAACCCACGGTGGTGTGTAGCAAAGCTAAGGATCTCCAGAGGACTCTGGCACCTAGCTAATGAAAAAGCCGATGTAATAAGTCACCATTTGGCCCAATGGTTAAACCTAAGGGCTGATTTAAATGTTGAAGATGTAAGGCCCGCAGGTCCATGCAATCTGCCAAGACTTTCATGTCTTATACACCTGGAAAATCTTTTGATATCTGATCCTTTATTAAATGCAATACTCAATTTGTAATGTATTTAATTCAAAGTATGTGGGGCTTACAATATACTGTATAGGCAAGACGTTAAGACCTTTGAAGGTAAGAATCTTTGAACACCTGAGAAATATAAATAATATTAAGAATGTTTTTCTAGATAAGGGGGAAATCCCTTGCATTTCCCCTTTTTTTATTTTCATGAGGTTCATAATACTGACACACTGACTTACTGGCCTTGCGTTTCTTGGGAATAGTTGAGGAAAATATAAGCGGTGGTAATAGAGATAATAGATAGCTACGGAGATAACTGTTTTGGATCCACCTTTTGAAAACCAAGTACCCTCTGCTAGTTTGTCTTTTATATTGTATCGATATTAAAAAACACCTTAAAATCTGACCTGTTTGGGAGGTATTGAGGACTGGAGTTGAGAACCCCTGCCCTATGGTATTTAAGGAGCGTCCCTCTCCTATAATGATATTCTCCTGATGAAGCACATGTAGTGTGCGAAATGTATTGAGATTCCATCATTTGAATGTCATCAAGTTTCCACAAGTGGAAGCTGAGCAGTGTTTGTTGGTGGATGTTGAGTCTGACGGTTGTTTGAGGGATTTGGATGGCACCCTCCTTTTCTGTATTTCCATCACGGACCATCCAACAAACTGCTATGGCTTCCATGATATTCCTTGCTGCTTACCTGGAATAAGTATTTGATATTATTTGTAATTGTGAATATATCCTTTTGATATTCACCTTTGGTGCACTTGTCTTGTTCCTTCTTCTCTACTCGGGACCCAGTTCGATTTCGTCCCTTGGGCTTGTGGAGCGCCCATACAGACATAGCTGCGAAGAGGGAATTACAGACAACCACATATTTTCAACAACAGTCTCTGGTGTGCGAGGGGATCTCTCTCTTTCTCTTCTCTCTCTATCTCTCTCTTTTCTCTCTCCCCAATGATCTTACAGGTATTACTATAATAAAGTTCCTTTTTTCATCCTCCCATTTTACTTTTGGTCATCGTCTTGATCTTTTGATACCCTTTGGAATCCAGTCAAATACCATCTTTGTCCAACAATGGTTATTCTTGCTGTAGGACCAACCCATCGTCATTTTAATTTCTTCACTCTTGTGATGTCACCGACTTTTGTTGACTTCTGAATTCATTCATTTTTTTCCTGTCGCTTTCGGTAATACCCATCATACATTTCTCCTTACGTTGAGTTGTCTGAAACGTCTGAATTATCTTTGCATTTACGAACCAATTTTTATATCCATATGTGAGCATGGGCAGAATACATTGGTCAAACACTTTCCTCTTAAGGCATGAAATTAAATGCTTTTTTAGTCATCCACGAATCCTAAAATGAGTGGTAGAGTATATTAATTACTTGGATAAATTACTTATTGTTAATCTTTGATTTTAGATGTGCTCCATTGTGTTCCACTGATATCCACTGCGAAATCCCACTTCTTCTCTAGGCAACCGATTAGTGAGTATCTCTGTAGAAATCTTGGAAATGATTGAACGGGGAATGATTCGCCTGTAGGTCTTGAGTTCTTCTTCGTCTCCTTTTTTATGGATGAGGATAACTACGGTACAGTATGGCAATTCTCCACTGTTCTGAAATCTTCCTGTTCTTTGAGCAATATACAGTAGAGAACTCTGCAAGTATTTTCCCTCTCTTTACATATAGTTTGTGTGTGATATATATATATATATTTATATATATTTATATATATTTATATATTTATATGCAGTCCACAGGTGACCCTAATTGAGTAAGCTCACCTGCTTTTAAAAAGAGGAAGAGGAAATGTCTCTGGGGCATCAGTCTCTCTCAGACACTGAGAGAAGACAGAGGGGATCTGACAGACAGACGCTCCACAGACTTATGCTGTCCCAATGGAATAAAGCTCCCAGGTAAGGAGTCAAGTGGTATTACCAAATATTGTTGGTCTGGTCTAGCTTAGATAACCAGCCGGGTAGATAGGCTTAACCTAGTTTAGTTAGCTTCCCTAACAGGGATAGGCTTTTTTTTAGGTTTTGTTTTACTTAAAGGGACAGACCACCCATTGTTTTTGTTATATTTTTGGACAAATAAATCACCAGAATATTATTTCACCGGAAATATATATATATATATATATATTTATATATATATATATATATATATATATATCTACTATATATTTTTGAAAGCACTGTATGCCTGTCTGCGTGTCCTGTGTCCCTAGCGGCAATCGCATTGGAGCTTTGGCCCGTCACTCCGCCTCAGGCCAATGAGATGGCTCCCTTGGACCGCCCGCCCCCGCACACCTCTCATTGGCCTGAGGCGGAGTGATGGGCCAAAGGAGAGAGACACACACACACACACCACTCCCTCCCGCCCAGGTAAGTCACACCACTGCGTGTCCAGCCTCAACTTATGGCCCCAGTAACTCACCTATTTCAGGCACGCACAGGGCCCACACACAGGCCCCACGCACACAGGCCCCCCGCACACAGGCCCCACGCACACAGGCCCACACACAGGGTGCTTTCTGCCACCGCCTGCACACGCCTCCGGCACCCGGGCAGCACATCGGGGGAGAGCGAGTCACGGGGAACGGGGGGGCGAGCCCCGAGTCACGGGGAGCAGGGGGAGCGAGCCACGAGTCACGGGGTACATGGGGAGCGAGCCCCGAGTCACGGGGAGCGGGGGGGTCGAGCCACGAGTCACGGGGTATGGGGGAGCGAGCCCCGAGTCACGGGGAGCGGAGGGGGCGAGCCACGAGTCACTGGGTACGGGGGAGCGAGCCCCGAGTCACGGGGAGCGGGGGGGGCGAGCCCGAGTCACGGGGTACGGGGGAGCGAGTCACGGGGAGCGGGGGGGCGAGCCCCGAGTCACAGGGAACGTGGGAGCGAACCCCGAGTCACGGGGAACCAAGAAGGGGGAGCGGCCAGTGGGGGGACGGACGCCGGGGGGGGCATGCGGATACATAAATTATGACAATACATATGCCCCCTGCTCTACACCCCCCCCCCACTCCCCTTTCCCTCCTTTCCCACCCCCACTCCCCTTTCCCACTCCACTCCCCTTTACCCCCTTTCCCACCCCCACTCCCCTTTACCCCCTTTCCCACCCCCACTGCCCTTTCCCCCACTCCCCTTTCCCCCCTTTCCCCCACTCCCCTTTCCCCCACTCCCCTTTCCCCCC
>WSYH01018217.1:0-11190 GCA_036426205.1 Ascaphus truei
GCATTTGTAAATTCGTCAGTATTTCATTCAAAATTTTCTAATGACCAGAAAATTGCAGGGAACCCTGGTTGAAAGACACTGATACAGAGGTATCATTACTGAAAATATAAACAAGAACCTACTGTAATAAGTTGGGATTGAACATGCACTACCCAGCCATGCTACTGTGCGCGCGTGATGGCGATGCATTGAACGAGCCCCGAGGTTTCAGAGGCCCCTGTGCTCTTCCCCACAACAATTTAAACTGATTGTCGGGGGAGGGCACGCGCGGCTCTGTAACTCTAACTTCCTCTTCGCATATCTTCCTGCAGGGTTCCCTCATCATGGCGCTCGTGACGTCAAATAGTGTCGCGTTGCCACGACTATGGCAACGTGACAACCAGATGAGCGACCTACAGGAAGAGATCGCGAAGGAGAAGGAAGAGGCCTCGCACCACGTCCTGCACGAGCCCGCAATAGCAAAAGAGAACCACTACGCGTCTGGCTTGAGTCCATTACACAAGTCCACGGATATACTGTTTCCACAGTTCATGCAAAGTCAGAACACATCTCGTACCTGCCAATCAAAAGAATGTGTCAATCAAATATTCAGGGAAACATTACCGAGGATTACTCACCAATAAAGTAGAATTCCAAAGTACTATCTCCTCTACCTTTGCTGTTCTGGCTTAATTGAAGAGTCTCATGTCTCGCCTTTACCTTGGCACTTAAACCTTTCGCTTTGCTTCTTTTCTTCTTTTCTTCTTATAATGTGCTCCAGCACAACGCTTCCCCGTTCCAGACACTCCTGGATGGATTTCTCTTTAATCTTGGCATACTGTGTCTCAAAAACGCCATTAACAAACGATTTTGCTTCTTTGTGTCTTGAAGGCTGAAACAATAAAATAAACATTAAAAACTTTTTAAAATGCACCTGCCGTAGGTAAACCCCCCCCCCCCAACTATTAGAATCCAAAAGTGAATTCTACAATTTAGGGAACTATGGAGGAGATTAACTAAGGTACCGATGTGAGGTATCGAACCTCCTGCAGAACCATTAAAGTCAATGGACGTTTTGTGGATGTGCTCTACCTGCTGTGCAATGAGTTACATGCAGCCCCAGCACTGAAGGGGTTATTTAAAAAATAAATAAAAAGAGCTTCTGCCATTTTATGCACGCACAGATCTGAAATGCGTTACAAAAAGAAGGGTGTATAAACATGATATACCCCGTGGCATGGAAATGATTACTCTTTGATTAATAAAGAGAAGAAATGATTGCCAAACAATTCACAGATTTGGTTTTCCTCGTTATACAAAAGATCAAAATGTTGATTGCAGGTACAAGATTTAAACTGAAATGCATCCAACATAAACAGGTTAAAAATGAGACGAAAAGCGTAATATTTTTAAAGCTCGTTTTGCACCATTGTTGATGTGCAAACGATTCAATACACAGAAGGCAATAACACTGAATATTAGTGTATAACTTACCTCTAAAACCGAGTTCCTCAGCCTCTTCTGGAGGCAACGACTTGTAAATAATGTCTAGGGAAAAAAAAATGGCCAACATCCTATGAAATTACATATATTCACAAAACTACTCGGTCATTAAAAACCCAACTTTTCACATGGTTATGGGCATCTTCATTGTTGGTATGGCTGGAGTACGTGTTGCAATCAAAAAGGGTATGGAAGTTTTATATAAAAAATAAAAGTGGGGAGAGAAATAACACAACAACTTTATTTCAAATATCCTTTTCTCCCAAGGGGCCTCACGCGCGTCACATACAGCACAGCGCCGCGCGTGCGCAGCACATAGGAATATTACAGGCAACAGTTCCCTGCACAGATGAGCGTACAATCTATGTTATAGGGAGATAAAGTGCTTGCCCGAGATCACTAGGTTTTAATCCAGTTATCCTGATTCACACTACGTGTCATTGTTATCAGAGTCAGTGCCTTTACTCACCGAGCCGCTCCTCAGCCCACTGCATAAACACAAGCCCCCCTATATTAAACAGAGGCGCAATATGCTTGGCTGAAACGTGTGGATGGAGACAACATATTGGGCCCAAAAGTCCTTTTGCATTTCATAACCTAAAGTAGTTTTTGTTGCCACCGTTGTCCCTTTTATTCTTGTCATATTTCACAATCTACATTTGGTTTACAGTGATGCATGTGTTTAATGTCCTTGTATTTCTTATTGAGAGTGTAGGCTCCGCATTACAGCAGTTTATGTTTTTACTCACGGTGCCTTCCATATTTATCGTATACATTAGCCTTTTTATTGTCAGTAGTCATTAATTGGAACAGATTTTATCGTGTGGGCTGACTGCTGCTAAATTCATTTCTGCCCTATTGGAACATATTTTGTTACATATTTTTGTTTAGCCCAACAGTTCATTGCAGGGAACCCCTGGAAAGAAGAATGCAGGTCAATCAACTATTTAGCTGTCCCATATATGCCAGAATGTGGAAGGGGAGGGCAGCTGTCACCACCACACAATAAGGGGCACCATCCAAGTTTAAGGTTCCCATGTACAAAAAATCATTTAAATATACACAAAAAACAATAATGTGTCAATCCTAATGTAACAAAACACATGTAATGGTCATTGGGCCATTTTGACCATACACAAGTTGTGACAAACCTATAATTCCATAGCTGACACAGGCAAGTAGTAGAGTATATAGGTCACTCTGTACATGAGAAACTGTGCCAAGACACAGACACTGTATCAGTTGCTGATGAACTTTATGATTGGCAACATGTATATACGGTAGCTTTAATTCTGAACATTCCAGTTCTAAATGAATTACTAACATGCAATGGCCCCCATAACCATGAGTGCTAGATGAATTAAGGAACATGCACTGGTCCCATAACCCCCTGAGTGCTAGATAGGACATATCTTGCACACCAGAGCGGTTAATTACACTTTAGCGGCAAGGTAACCCTCTGCCTCCCGCTCCCTCCTTCCAGCAGATCTTCCGTGGAGGACCGTAACAACAAACATAATCATTAACACCACGAGAAACTCACGTTCCACCCTCCTGCTAAACGTGCAAAAAAACATGCGCCTCTTCCGGCTCCAAGGATGACCTCACGCGTCGCACGCCTAACGTCACTGTTCTCATGGAGACTAGAGCCTTCCTTAGTGCGAGCAGACTGGAAGCAGCAAGATCTCTGCCAACAGGAAAGAAATAGATGACGATGAAAGCCAGAGGGACAAGACGCAGCAATAGCACGAGCAAAAACGGAACTGAAGAAAGACAAAGAGAGAAGGACAGAAGAGAAGGAAGAGCAATACAGGAAAGGAAAAAGAGGAATGGACATGACATGAGAATTACAACATGAGAAGCCCAAGGGAAACAAAAAGCGAGAACAGTAGAATGATAATATATATAGATATATATATATATTATATATAGTATATATTTGTAAGGTTTGATATAATATTGGCAACGTTCCCAATGTTGAAGGGCCCATGCTATGAGTATTTATCCCTCTATTAATTTAGAAATATGTGCATACATTACATCTGATAAAAAAGAAGTCTTGGAAAAAGGACATTTAAAGCTTTAGAGTTGAGAGAGGACTATGTATATTCAATTCTGCAGGAAATAGATTAAACTAGCGGATCTAATGTGGTGGTGTTGGGAATAGTCTTGAGAAGACTACTAAAATAGGGTTTTTTCTTTGGTCTTCCTTGGATCAATATACTGTATGTACGGATATAGGATAAATACTGTGTCTAAATTAGCATAGGTTGAACTTGATGGACGCATGTCTTTTTCAACCTCATCTACTATGTAACTATGTCACAAGTAATTAGGTAACTAGGCTAAATATGTCACTATGTAACTACTAAGCATCTCAAAAATGGCGCACAGAAATGTCATGTTACATTGCACTCCTGTGTACTAACCTACAAATGTCTCCTTCTGCGCCAGGGTTTTTATTTTATTGCGAGTAGGACAACAGATGGTATTGGTTAGAAGTAGAGAAGTGCTCACAATCGCGTCCGCCAAGGTTCACTTTGGCGTAAACCCTAAACAGGGCGTATGCTGCTAACACAGAATTAGGAATTATTTCGTCTATAATAATAATATTTCATTATGTAGGTTAAAAGATGATTATTATGACAGTAAGGGTACTATAAATAATATATACTAATAATTGATATTTATGTACACCTAGTATTATACAATACAAACTACCACATAGTTCTGTTAATTTCAGTTGCATCAATCAGGTATTGCGGGTAAATCTATGTGTGTGCCCTTTGGGAGAGCTGAAACCATCTGAAAAAATATATGAATAACCATTATTATACACATTGCAAGCCAGACATGAAGGAAATAGAGAAGAAAGAATAAAACATTGAACAGGAAACAGAACAAGGTCAGGCACAGTGAAGAATAAATATGTATTTTGCATTGTGTTCCATTTCAATGTCCTTTGTTTATATCATGTTCAGAATAAAGATACATGAATACGGCATTATTGTTCCTTACAGTGATACAGACTTTGCTTCCAGTAGGAACAGCAGATTGCAAACCCTACACACGGTATTGTACTGCTTGTTATTAATATGCCTGTCATAACTCAGGAGCAATCTAAATGCAGCCGTTAATCACCAAAGGACACCTGTGCTTTACTCATACATCCTCTCCTTCTGTAAACAAGGGGTTATGTACAGTGAGCTTGTGAGATCACTAAGCAAGATGCCGTATATTCTTCATTTCTAGACCAATTCACCACTCAACATATATCATGTCACCAGTAATAGCTTGTGGTATATTAAGAGCACATTAGCCTATGTATGTAGAGCGATAGCCTCCGGTCTCCTTTACAAAATACCCTTTATTTGTAAAACGATAAGAGGAAGAGCCTGCTTCCATTGAGCAGGGCACAGGCAGGGCATTTCTTATAGCTTTCGTTATGGTATTATAACTGCATCAGATCTTTGTACTTCCCAAATAACCCCCACCCTCAATCTTCTTCCCACTTTCCTGCTCTCTCAATACTTTGCTGATGGGGACGTCCACAAATAATGGTGCTTGCAATAAAACCCCCTATAGATCCGATACCAATCTGCTGTGTGAACCCGCTTGCATGTAGGAGAAGGGGTTACTTTCTTCTTGAGTGGAGCTGATGAATTCCTCCACACATGTGGAAGCGGCTTACTGCACATTGAGCTCCGTTATATTGCCATCAATATCCCACAGACATTTTAAATAAACATTTCTCGGTATTGGATTGTAGCGACCATTAAAAACAAAGTTTATTTCTAATGAGAAATCCTCCCGGTTGGGGGTGAAAGCGCCGCACAGCCCAATAATCGATGTGAAGGCTAACAAGTGGACTTTAAGACATCTTTATTGACACGAAGTGCAAGCGGATCCTCTGACGACGTTCAGCCTATCAGGCCTTTGCAAAGAGCACTCTTGACAAACATAACAAACAGGGTGAATCATCTGATTAAACCCTCAGGCGCTCAGAATATAGCATAGTCTGCTGGTGAAAATAAAGTAAATCTTCTAGACCCAGGCTATTACACAAAACTTAGTGTAATTGAAGAAACATATAATCATTCCCACAACCGGCCGCCGCGAGCACTATGAGGTTGGGATATGGGACACTCACGTGTAAGTCTTGTAGTGGTTAGTAAGCCTCTGCGGGTCTTCCCAGTATGATATACCTGCGATTCTCTGGCTGCAGTCAGGGTGTTACTGCTAGTGATTCTGTGCTCTTCACCGCCAACCCCGAATACCCGCAGACGCGGGAGGGCCGGTCACCGACCGGCGGCCTGAACGGTACTTGCTGATGACGTCACGGCAGACTCGGTGAAGGAAAACCGCAAGCCAGCAGGAAATCAGCGTGCAGACGCTTGATGCAGCAATGTAAAGGAACTTCTCAAGGAGAGAAAGATGCGTCGCACCAGAACAAAAATAGATGAAGGCTGATGTGGGATAAAAATAAGCTTTATTTGACACAAGGTGCAAGCGAAGTCCTCTTGCGCGTTTTCGGCGAGGAACGCCTCTCTTGAGAAGTTCTTCACTCTTTGGACAAAAGGCCTGATAGGCTGAAAGCGGCAGAGGATCCGCTTGCACTTGTGTCAATAAAGATGTCTTAAAGTCACTTATCAGCCTTATCGATTTATTGGGCTGGTGCGGCGCTTTCACCCCACCGGGAGGATTTCTCATTGTGCTATCTATCATCGCCTGCACGCCGAGCTGCGACTTCCTCTGTGAACAGACCCGAAAGTTCCAACGGATTGCGCCGGTCAGGTGACCACCCACCGGCGGGAGCGGATAAGGGTTGGCGGTGAAGAAATCTCTCGGCCTACTCGTGAAGCTGTGGGACGCATCTTACCTCATACAGCTCCCAAAGAAAGTCTGACGCGCACGGAGAAGTTCATCATTCTAGGAAGGACGATACAGGCACGGAACCTGGTCACCCCAGTCCCACTCATGTGAGTCTTTTCATTACAACTACATGGTGCTCACAGGGAAGCCTGTTGCTGAAAAGTTATTACTCATGCATCATATTTTTATTAAACTGGGGTGTATCATGCCCCGAAAAGTCCCAACTCTAAGTAATAACTGTTACTATACCAACGAGCAGCGTTTGCCCATTTCTGAGCGCCGGTGGGTCAGTCCTTTGATTTACCCGATTTACACAAGTTATTTTATACAGTACTTAAAAGAAACTTACCTCCCGTCATATTCCTAGAAATCCCAAACTGTGTCTTCTGGTAAAGCAACGTTTTAGGATAGATTGTGAGGGGTGAACTTTCAAAGGTATATTAAGTTGCAGGATTGTATTGAACCTTAGGGTTTGTGCTTTGTTTAGACCACTAGATGATTGATTTCTGTGCGACGTTACATGCTCTCCATGGAATATGTATAAGCACCATAGCCTTCCCAGCCTCGCTGCATACCTTCCTCTGTATTTTCCCAGTGTATGGTCAGTTGTTTTTTTGCCTTCACAATCCCTATTTATTCCTTTCAAATGTGCAATACACTTCCATTAGCAGCAGCATACTCTGTTCCTGGCTGGCTTGTCTTCATACTGTAACATAGCATTTTCAGACTGTGCTGTGTGTGACATTAGGGGCAATGCATTATTATAATATGGGTGAGTCTGGCAATGGCCCCTACCTGTCTAGTGGATACTAAGGGGACTAACCCAGTATCCCTCTTGATTATAATGTGGTTGTCAATGCATTCAATGTTTAGACCAGGATGAGTGTACTTTTGTGTCCCCTCTGTGTGCAGGGCTTGTAATTCCCTCAATGAGCAGCCAACACAAAGAGATAATGGTCACACGTACAAACGTCACATTCTGTGTGTATGTAGCAAAATAGTTCCTATAGGATATACAGATGTATGTACTGGTCTTAAAAGGTTATCTCTCACTAAAACCACCACTAACCAGGTGGCATGTGATGAATGATATCTAATGATACCGTACTGTCATTTGTTTTCTCTCTTTATTTTCCATCCCTCTGCCGCCGCCACCTGGGTTTGTAGATGTATATACAGTATGTATAGTTCGGTGGTGAGATACACGGGGGTCCCCAACAGATGGCCAAGTTAGAAACCTAGGTTAAGGTCTATACTTCCAAACATAGTAAGAAATATGATGTTCCTCCACAATGTGTCTGTATATCTTTAACTCATCGGTTGCCACGATATATCTATTATTGGTATCTAAGCAATAGGGCTAGCAAGAAATATAGGAATTTCCTTTTAAATACATGCTATGTATAATTAGTAGTTTATATATATATATTATATATATATATTTATATATATATATATATATTATATATATCCTATTTGATTGTGGTTATATTATACTGTGAGAAATATCTGGGTTGATATATATATTTACATTTCACCTATGTGCACCATATAATTCTAAAAGAGAATTATAGTAAACCTAATTAGATATGTCTTAATGTTCATATGTATATAGAATAGAGTCCTTACAACTCATTTTCTTCTAAGTAGTTATTGTAGTAAGATGTGATGGATTAGGATTTATTAAGGTAGGTTTGTAGCCATCATTGTTAATGTTAGACAGTATGTATAGTTACAATATGTGTGTGGTAGTGTTAATCCTGAGAAGCTGAGGACCAGCAAAACGCGGTTGGCCCACGATACCATAGGAGCTGAATGCGCACCATCCCTTGCCAGAGAGAAACCGGAAGTGGCCTGCCGAGGATGCCAGTGAGACCACCAGGAGCGGGGAAGTGTCTGTCACGGTTGGCGGCGTGAGATGGCGTCGTGACTTTGACGGGATGCAAGCGCTACTCCTTAAATGCCGTAAAGCATGTGCTGAATGTGAGTACATTATTTACATACTTTCATTGTTAAAGTATTTTTAAACTGATCTGCACCATGATATCCTCATATTTCTATATCTGAGCTATATCCACATGGAACTACTTCTTCTCCAAAAGACAGAAAATTAGCCCCAGTGTCGGATATTTGAGTCTTTGACTAAAACTGCTGTGAGTAGGAAAATTCAAAGGAGCCAAGATTTTCTATTCAAATAATCACACGGTCTCATTTGACATTTCACAGTTCCGTGTATTTTTGTCTTTTCTTGGGTGCGGAAATCTTATGTCCCCTGGATTTGGCGAGAATACAGTTAACAGAGGGAACTATGGAAACAGGGTTTGTGAGTAATAACTTAGATCCACCATTTTTCTATCTTTGGCACAAAGACAATTTTAATTAAGATATTTATCTATGCTTATATACTAGTGATTATAGTCAAAAATACCTCTTTTACACTTTAGGTGATTGAATATCCTTGTTGAAACGGAATTATATCACTGTTCACTTGCCCATCTTGGCTGAGGGAAGAAGACAAAGTCGCTTGCTTGGATTCGGCCATCTTGGGGGAGAGGTGAGTGAGGCCACTTCTGTTGTCAGCCATCTTGGGTAGGGCAAAAGAGTCAAAGCCTAAATGGGCTTGCGCCAAGGGGGAACGGCCGCGACTACGGGTCCTTACGCTTGATATATAGCATCACTCAGCCCGTGTTGATCCATTGATTTATGAATGCCTTCACACAGATCTACCAGGACGGCATGGTTTGCAAGCCTCTCTTCTCAATGTTTGCTCCAACATTGTTATGATTCATCCTCACTTTTACTTCAGGTTGTGGTCTGGCCTTCTGATATCCTGTGGAATCCAGTTCAGTCCCATCCCTGTCCAAACCATGGTAATTTCTTTGCGACATGTTGTCCGCCATTTTATTACTTCAAACCTTGTGAGGATTCAAACTTTGTTGAATTTCACCTCTTAATTAAGTGTCCTGTCTCTTTCGCGTCAATACTATCATACATCTATATACTTCTTGAGTGTAATGAAGCTTCATGGAATGTCATTCGCAATATAAAAGATCCAAGTTCACATCGTACGTGCGAGCAGGAGCTATTACAGATCAAATCTTTTCTTGTCAAGTAAATAAGATTCACTATGAGAGAGGGGCCATAGGGAATGCATTGTCCCACTGTGATAGCAGCAGGTGCACACACTGATTCCTAACATTATTCAAGTGACAAATCTAAAAGTCTAATGTTATTAGTATTATTATTACAATTAAATGTGTCAGTACTAGTCAATTATTTCCCAGTGAATTCATAATTGACGGCACCTAGGGGTTGCATTACAAGGCACCTTTTTAATTATTTATTTTACTTCTTATGTTCTTTTGTCATTTATACTAAATCTTGAGAATGTTAATACATTTAGGTGAATTTGTGTAATTGCATATTGAATATTGAGGAATGGGTTCTATACATTTTCGGGCATTTGAATGCTTTGTATGGTTATGTCTATAGTAATTTATCCCTATTGCAGCTTTAATAATAGACACAGGAACCCATCTCCTCTTTGGTTCAAAAAAAGGTTATTGCTGTCAAGACCACATGAGACAACGTGTATCATACAGTAATAGAACGTTTTGCCATTAATAATTAGGAATTTAATTGTGTGTGGCTCCAGTTCCTACGGATCTAGAACATCTAGCTTGTCACACACGATCCGATGGGCATTTTCTAATAGCGTGTCTGAGATCAGATGCATTGTAAGGAACCCCAACAATCTCTAATAGCGTGTCTGAGATCAGATGCATTGTAAGGAACCCCCAACCCTCTCTAATAGCGCGTCTGTGATCAGATGCATTGTAAGGAACCCCAACCCTCTCTAATAGCGCGTCTGAGATCAGATGCATTATAAGGAACCCCAACCCTCTCTAATAGCACGTCTGAGATCAGATGCATTGTAAGGAACCCCAACCCTCTCTAATAGCGTGTCTGAGATCAGATGCATTGTAAGGAACCCCAACCCTCTCTAATAGCCATGCTCAAACACACACACACAGAGCCACACACACACACAGAGCCACACACACACAGAGCCACACTCACACACACAGAGCCACACACACACAGAGACACACAGACACACACACACCTCTACCTGCTCTGAGAAGTGTGCTTTGCCCGGCAGCCTGCAAAGCCCCACCCCGGCTTCCTCCGACCTCCAACCAATCCCCTGTGGCCCGGCATCCTACAAAGATCCGCCCCCGGCATCCTTCTACCAATCCCCTACGGCCCAGCCGGCATTATCCAAAAGTCCAACCCCCCAGCATTCTGCAAATCCTCACCGCCCGTGCGTTGCCCCCGCCGCATCGCACAGCGCCCCCGCATCCTGCTACAAGAACCGGGACCAGGGCCAAAAACTGGGACATTACCGGGACGGACCAGCAACCGGGACGGACCAGCAACCGGGACAGGAATGAAAAAAACGGGACTGTCCCGGTAAAACCGGGACAAATGGTCACCCTAAATAATGCCAAAACCACCATCCAAAGGAATCTGTAATAACAAGTACTTATAGTGATGTATAACAACCAATAATGGGTACTATCCTCCTGAAGACAGGTGGTGGGTAGTACCAGACCACCCACTAACAGTCTCATTGGCAGGTTCCCCTAAGTTGATGCAATTACTCACATATCCTTGGTGTGGCTGACAGGCTGTGCAGCTTCCATAGATTATAGCAGAAGTGAAAAAATGGGAGGAGCGCACAAACCAAATGGAGCAGGAAGGACCCAGAATCAATAAATAAATAAAAGGGTACTTTAATGTGTCATGAGACCCATCCAACGCGTTTCGAACGTC
>WSYH01018218.1:0-11190 GCA_036426205.1 Ascaphus truei
ATATACCAAAGTATACCAAAGAAGAAAATGTGTCCCACTAAAAGCACTCAAGCAAAAACTAATAATAAATTGATTTATTTATAGAAAAACATGGAAAACACCAACATTTAAAAGAGTCCCCAAAGAACCCCTGCAACATGAATTATAACCTGTACAAGTGAGGAGTCTGTAGAGATATAATGTGGTCAAAAAGATGACACTAGAACCATATGTAATGTAGAGCAGAAAAAACAAAGTATTGACTACTCATATGGTATGAGACCGGCCGGTCAAAAAGTAGATCTCTAAAAGAATGCTGAATGCTGAGACCTAGATACAGCTGAAAAATTATCTAAATAACTACCAATGCAACACCACTCTAATCATCAACAATGAGGCATAGAATTATGTATGGTAACCAAAATTAGAAACCAATGAGCAATATATACATGCAGGTCACCAATGTAACAATGAACATGTAAGTCCTCAGAAGGGTCTTGTAGTGGCACGAAAAGCAAAAGAGTCACACAATGTAATGTCCAGCAGAGGTCCAGCAAACATCCACAGCAAAAGTAGGGGGGGTCCCTGGGGAGTGCAGGCAAACCCAACTATGGTGTGAGCGGGTGTGAGGCGGCGGGTGGCTGGTGAGTTTGGGCGGCAGGTGTGTGGTTAGTGCGGGCTGGGTGTGAGGCGGCATGTGGCTGGTGATTTTGGGCGGCGGGTGGGTGGTGAGTGCGGGCTGGCGGCCCCGCTAGGGTGTGAGGCGGTTGGTGGGTGGTGAGTGCGGGCGGCGGGTGGGTGGTGAGTGCGTGCTGGCACCACCACTGTATCTTCAGAATTGGGGCTCGGGGGCAGTCTTAGTCAGGAAGTTTCAGGTGTGGACACCTCTTTTGTATATAAGAGCCATAAACTATATCCAAGAGAAACCAGATATGCACGGTTTTGAGAAGAATGTCTGGCACTTAAGTGGGATTGTAAGTGTTTTGATGTTTTTTACCTTTTTGGGGCATCAATTTTCACATAGTCACGATCATCTGCACTGACGTGGGCTAACAATTCCATGTAAAAATTCCCCTGGTACCCCGCTGGTATTGCCCTGCAAACCTGTAAATTTACGTATCTACCGCCGTGAATCAGCATCATAATGCATATCATTTATATCCCTATATGTGGGCTAAATAACTAGGAAAGAAGGTGGCTGAGAAATAGCAAGATTGATGTTCGCTTTTTAGTGTATTTAAGATTTTGACAACATAATGTGTTTTTGTCTCATATAAGGGCCGGACATGGAACCGTCTAGAGTGGCGAGGGCGGAGGTTTCCCTATTCTCAGTATATAGGGTAAAATGCAGCACCCCTTTCTCTTACAAAGTATATGGGAGAAAAATCCTGACTGTGTTTCCTCTTAAAGTGGCGGATATGTGACAGGGCTTCTTGCACTTTTGTTGAAGTAAATGCATGTTTCTTTCTGCATCAAGTTCACCATCTTTAAAGCTTCTTTCTGTTTCTGCTGTCTTTTTTTTCCTGGGCCCAGCACTCTTTTGTTTTGTTTCCTTACTGAAACTTTACTAACCTTTAATGTGGGTCCCGACGTTCAGTCAGTCCATACATGTCTGTTGGTTTCAAGAGAGTAACAGGGAAACTGCGGTGCATCTCTGCTGCTGCTGCCTGAAGATTGGGAACCCACCAAACGGCAACCACAAAATATCCTAGGTGCAAAATTTATTTTAGGCATAGTAACAGCCAACAGAACACTCTGACGCGTTTTCCCGTGGTAATCCCCAACGCTTTATTAAATCAAAGCGTTAGATCCAGACGCGAAATCCGAACGCGTTCTGTGGCTAACTAAATGCTTTTATTATCACACAGACGTATCTTCTATTTATTTTTTGATTATTTGTGAAAGTTGGAGTCCCCGTGCTTGTTACAGAAGCTGCAGCATCAGACCTGGGAAGAATGAAAGAGGCTTTTGCTGTTCTCTGCAACCTTCCTTTTTATTAGGTATTCCCATTCAGGATACAAACAGTAACAAGAACGAGATAATAACCAAACAGTATTCCTTGGCGCACTGTCAGATATTAAACCTGGCAAAATGATGCAGCCCATGGCTTTGAATGTATGGTTAAGATATTCCGTGTGGTCCACAGGTCCACAGTGCCTCGAGTCCTTTTGTATTAAGAGGAACCTGAGCGGGGGGGATACAAAGACAGAACAACCATTGCGCAGTACCCTATGGTCATTTCAAGCTCCCCCCACCTTTGCCAGCTTTCCTGGGCCTTCTGAATCCTGACCCATATGTAGAAAAAAAATCCCCAATTACCTGTCTGTGTGATATGTGGTGCACCTCCTGTTTACAGGAACTCCATGAGTCTCTCCTCCCTGGGTGTTAGTCGGGATATCACATGAATAGGCCTCTGAGGTAGTGTGCTCTGAGTCCTACTCACATTTGGTACACAGCGCCTCCACCCCATCAGGAATCCCTACAATGGCAGTGATGAGTATCTAAGGGGAACTCCTGGTGCAGCTTCCTGCAGAATAACTCCAGACTCACACGGAAGGATCTCGTGATTAACCAGGGCATCTTTCTTGCATCTTTCCGGCAGACTGCCCTCATACGCGGTTGTACTTAGGCCGCACATTCTGTGAGGTACTTAATTATTAAGTGGTTGCTTTTCCACCCTCTCCCCTAAGGGAGATCACCATTTGTGCCAGGTCCCTGGACACATGTGAGAGCTGACCTACACTTCTTAGAACTAGATCAACTCATACCTACAACTCAACAAGAGACTTCACTAGACTGAACTCTAAACTCCTCACTAACTTAGGCAGTACTGTGTATTATATAGACTCAGAAAAGACACACCTCTTGTGTCACTAACAGTGGACACAAAACATGCTGTCACTCCACTTCCTTGTTACATATGACACAATCCCCAGTGTTTTTGAGGGCAACCCGCCATGATAGTGACTGGCAACCCTGCTTCTTACCAGGATTACTGGCCAGCCTGTGGAGAAGTCTTAATACCAGCATTTTTACACATGGCTATATTCTCCCCCTTATGGAACCCAACGACCCGGCTGGGATCTAAATACTAGTGGAACCTTCCTTCGGGTAGCACTGCCACACATAACAAGATACTAGCATATGATACATATTCCCAACCAATTTTCTCTGCATACATATTACAATCAAAAACTCAATTGGTTTACAAAACAAAAGCCACACATAGAACCACTCCATTGGAGAATTAATCTAGTAATAATGCTTAGGGTCTGGTTCTGCACCTCCCTCCCTGGGCAATCCTTCACTGTAATGGCTGTACGATCTGGGCAGCCATTCCTCTGGCCTATCTACCATCTTATTCATCAAGATGTTTGCGGCCCAACACTCCAGCCCTCATAAGGGACCTGATTCTCCTAACCTCCGGTCTTGTTATGGTGCGTGACCAGCTGATTTAACATAATGAATCCTCAACAGTTCTCCCTCAGCCATGCATCCCTTAATCCCTATCTCCTGCTGAGAGGTTCAGGTACTCTGATATTCCCGACCCAGAGACCTTTTTGTATCTAGCTACTAGTGCTCTCTCATCCCTGCTGATAGCGAATAAGCTTTTTTTATTACCTCCCTGCCTGGCAGCACCGCTGACAATATGTCTGCAGGATCACCCAAGTCAACAGTATGGGACGTACCCTCGGGGTAACTAGTCTCTTTTGATATCGTACCCATCTTTCCTCAATCTCTCTAGGAGGCGCTCCTCATCTCGAAAGGACTCAACCACCTCATTCCACAGTGGTCACTTGTACATCCTTATTAGTATAAATCGCGCGTACGATCCAACCAGTGCCCCTTCCCCTCAAACATAGAGCCCACCTTCTGTTTCTTTCTCTAGTCTGCTCTGTGTACTGAACTGTCCATCTCTCCTTCTCCGGTTCTTCCCCCAAAAGAAACTCCTTATGTCCCTGTGGACCTAGAGTTTGGACCCAAGGCGTTAGGAGCCTACCTCTCACTTGAGAGAGAAGAGAAGACGAATCCGGAGCGACAGCACCCCGCCGAATGACCGCTCAATCCAGGTTTTTGAAAAACTAACTTTATTGTGTGCCACCTGTTTGCCATTGCCGGATGCCACGCTGTGGATCACCTTAAAGAAACTTGCTGAACCCAGGGGGAGGCAGGTGAGCTGACCTGTAAGATTGCCTGTTGTTGCCCTAAGCCTCAACCTACTAGAGTCACCCACACTTCTCTTGCTTTCTCCCTCCTCCCTGCCCACTTCTGGTGTGTCCTATTACCCAGCGTTAGCCCTTAGAGCTCATGACAGTTATACATTTCTATTCTTCTCCTCCACAAATTTGGCATTTAATCAACAGATTCGTTCTCGACGATACATCAGAAGCAAAATTCTTCCCCCACCCGATCCCCCTCCGGCAGGTAAACATTCTCCCCCAGTCCAGATTTGACCCGTCCATTCCTGTTTACGCTCCCGTGCTCCCACACGGACAAGGAGGGAACCCCACCAAACTTGAGTGAGATGGGTACAAACTGCACCCACAGCTAAACGGGGACAAAGACGCCTGGAAAAGTGGAAAGATAGGCCGTCTGGAACCGTCTGGGAGTTAAGATAAAGTAAGAATATTCGCCAGACGAGAAGGGAGAATTCCAGAAGATAGGTGGTCCCGAGAGCCTGGGGTCGTCATAACCGGGAGGTATGTTCGGAATCCGAAACTGGAGGGAAGGGGGTCGGGAGTCCCAGGAGGGTCAAGGATAACAAACCAAGGGTAGAAGACCATGAGCGGATCTACAGCCAGCCTTTCGTCGCAAGGGATCACTAAGGAGACAAACGAGACGGAACGTTAGGCAATGCACGACCGTGGTTAACACAGGTCCATACAAAGCTATGCTCTAGCTAAAGATGATGGCTGACGCAAGTATCAAGTAGGAGTGAGGACCATAGGGGGAGGGATAACGGGAGCGGTCCCAGGAGATAGGGATTGGTAGGAGACTTACCACAAGCTGTTGTGCTAGATTGCAGCTTGTGAGCGGTGCAGCAACCGCCCTCAGGCTTGTGCGTCCTGCGCGGGAGAGGCTGTGCGCGGCCTCACGTTGGGGGCGGAGCTCCCCTGAGGGAGGAACGTAAAAGGCCTCGGCATGTGCCGCATGCAGCAGATCAGTCAGCTGCCGCGGGAAGCGGAGGAGAAGGGAGATCCCGCCCGCGCGGCGAGAAGGAAGCTGGAGGCGGAGGGTAGAGTGCAGTCGCGGGAGGGAACCCCTTTAGCGAGAGAGTGTTCCCCTGGACCCTTACAGTGTTCCTCAGAGGTATCCCCAGGACTCCCCATGACAAGCCTTGCCTCGATAGAGGACCAGAGATGACGAGGTGACAGGGCGGCATTGGGGCCATTGCCGGGGCAGGCAAAGGGAAAAGCTTGCGGCCGATGCGGTATACTCACGACCGCGATGCTTCAATACCATTGGCCGGTGCCAGCAAGTTGCGGTTCAGGCTCACCCTCTCCTACACTCCCAGGCTTCCGCATGGCTGGCAAGCTCTTGCTCTTTCCAACCTCCATACGATCTGGTACAGCACGGCGTCCACTGAGGGGGGCCCATCTTCCATCTGGTTCCGCAGTGTCCGCACGGAAGTGGCTGTCATCCAGTCTCTGACGAGGACGGGTTCGCCAATCTTGGGTTGGGTTCCCCCACCGGAACCTCTCGGTCCTCCATAACGACATCGCCGCCGAAGTGAAGGTTTTTCTTCTTTCCGCGCTCCGCTATGACTTGGCTGGGTCCCCGTCTCCTCGTATCCACCGGAGTGTTGGCTGTAAGGAGGTGTCTCATCAAGTCCTGTGGTGTGCTGACGATGGGGTCCTTTCCGCCTTCCGCGCTGGGAGTCATCCGGCCGTGTGACTCATCCCTCCGGTTGGCACCACACAGGTACCGCTGACTCTCCAGACTTCTGCTTCCTACTACCACGGTTTCAGGCTCACACCCATCTCCTAATTCCCAGGCTTTCGCAGGGCTGGCAACTCTTCGCTCTTTCCACCTTTCCAACCTCGATCGTGGGTACAGCACGGCGGTCCCAAACGAGGGCGGGGCCATCTTCCATCGGTTGCCGCAGTGTCCGCCGGAAGTGATGTCATCATCCGCGGGACGAGGCGTCGCCATCTTGGGTTGGGTTCCCCACCGGAACCATCATCCCCAGAACGCACATCCGCCGCCGACATGAAGGTTTTTCCTTTCTCGAGGCTATCCGCTCAGGACTTGTCTGGGCCTCTCGTCTCCATCGTATCCACAACCGGAGCCTGTGGCCGGAGCGGGTGTCCCATCTAACCAAGCCTGTGTCCGTCTGTCAGATGGTGGTCCTTTCCCGCCTTCCGCGCTGGGAGTCTCACGGCCGTGTGACTCATCCGCTCCGGTTTCACCGCACAGGTACCGCCTGACTCTCCAGACTCTGCTCCTCTACCACCGGTATGCTGGCTCTTTTCACACCGGATGTATGTGGCCCCGCGCGGTAGCTCACATCACCACCGACTGTCAGACTGGCCTGCTCCTCATCCACGAAGCAGACTCCGACGCTGGTAGTGGTACTCTTATCCCATGGGACCGTACAGCGAGGTTTCCGGTTCTCCTGCGGTTATAGGCCCCCCTTTCTTCTGCTTCCGTACGATCATCAGCAGACGATTCCCCATTCCTCCCGGTACTTCACTTTCTCCCGATTTACCCTTGAGTCCGCAGGCTCCAGCCGTCGCTTGGCTGTCTCTCCTCCGCCTCTGTACAATTCCAGGCACAAGGCCTGCACGGCCCACAGAGTATTAGTATGCCACTTTGGGGACACCTTGCCGTTGGTGCTGGTCTCCGCCAGGCAATCTGCAACTGCATACACAGGCACCGCAATGTCTTCTTTGTCCCCGCCTTTACTACCAAGAAGCCTCCTGGCAATGAATAGGGGTGCACTGCAATGTCCATCTCATTCTTTGTCACACTGGTTACGGGAGATACTTTGCACAGTGGTCTCTCCTGTTCACCAGTTCCTCGCAACTGAGGGGCAGGAAGCGCACCTCCAGCTCCCCCCTCAGCTAACTCAGCTCTCAATTGGCAGAGATAAGGACCCCTCCCCCTGGTAGATATTAGGGGAGGGTCCCACAGATTCATTGGGTGACCCAGAACTGGCTCTGAGCCTGTACTAGTCCAGGTGGGGCGCGGCCACGCTTTCGGCCACTACTCCCCCAGCAGGGTCGTGCTTCTTTCTTTGTGGCGCCAATCCCGGCCAACTTCTTGCAATCTGAGTATTTGCTGAAATCTCTTAACTCGGCCCACGCGGTCTCCCAGGGAACAGAACCCCGCCACTTGGTTTACATGCCCTTCACTTTAGCACTGAGGTAGATACTACTGTCTAGGATCACCGTCTGGCAACAGGTTCTCCATCCACTTCCGCACATACAACATGTCCCCAAACTGTCCACCGGGTGCACCCCAACAAACAAAAATCCAGGCAGGACAAAAACGGCGTGGCACACCTTGGCGCCACTCCATAACAATACTTGCTCAAAGTCCCTTCCTGCAGCTTCTCCCTCTGTGGTATACACACCACGTTCGCTCCTCATCCTCAGCGCTTGGCCACCATCTGGGATTCTCCACACCGCGGAACTTCACCTCTTTTGGTCGCCATTTTTACTTTGTAATTGCTATCGCACATGGTGCTCCTCTCGTCTGGGCAGCCGCCATTTCGATGCAATAAAGAATGACAATGCACTACTCTACATGTATCTCATGTATGTCTGACTCATGTTTGCACTACCCTCAGCTGGCTCACTCTCTCACACTGTATGCTGTCTCCCTTCCTCCTCCATATGTGCTCTGTGGTAAGTGTTCTGGTTACTGACTAGAGTAACCTCTGGCTTCTCCATGCAGTCCTGGGCGTCAACTTCTCTTGGCCACCTCTACGCAGGTCCTCTTTGGAATTCCTGACCCCCGTTAACCAGGCTATTCCCATGAGCATGGCATCCCCATACTACTGCCTCAAGGTGACTAGAACACTCTATAACCCTGTCTCCAGATCCACTTTACTCCTCCAGGCCCCTAGGGTGTGCTTTGCGAGTCGTCACGACCTTCCTGACTACCCCTAGGTCCCGTCCCATCTAACATGCACTGCTGCAGCATACACTCTCCTGTTTCCTATTGTGCCTAGCAAAAGCCTGTCCTGTTGATAGGTCTTCTCAGCAGCGCCTCCACTGTAACAGTGTTTCCCTGGGCCCTTCTGATCCTGACCCATTGTAAGCAAATCCCCAATTACATGTTTGTGTGATATGTGGTGCACCCTGCTGGCTTACGGACTCCTAGTCTCCCGCTGGTGTTGGGGGGATATCACCATGACAGCGTCTGAGGTAGTGTGCTATGTCCTACTCACATTTGGTACAAGCGCCTCCCCCCCCCCATCAGGATCCCTACGGTGGCAGGGAGGAGTATTTTGAAGGGACACTCCTGGTGCATCTCTTCCTGTAAATAACTCCAGACTCACAACAGGAAGATCTCTTTTAACCGGCATCTTAATTGCATCTTTCAGCAGACTGCCATCCTAGCTTGTTCTTAGCCGCACATTCTGTGAAGGTATACTCATGCAGAAGGTTTCCTCCTCTCTTAATTGAGTTGCTTTCCACCTCTTCCCCTAAGGGAGATAACCATCTGTGCCAGGTCCCTGGACACAGTGGTAGCACTCTGACCAGTCAGAGCTGAACCGTCACACGTTCTTAGAACTAGATCAAACTCAGACATAACTCAACAAGAAGACTTCACTTAGACTGACTCTTAAACTCTCACTAACTGTAGGCAGGTCTGCGTATTATTAGACTCCAAAAGACACACACCTCTTGTGTCACTACAGTGGACACAAAACACATGCTGTCACTTCCTTTGTACATATGACACACATCACCAGGTTGAGGGCAGACCTCCATGATAGTTACTGGCAACCCTGCCTTCTTACCAGGATTACTGCCAGCATGAGGAGAAGAGGGCCGCGGGGAAGAGCCCCTTCCCCTGATCTCCTCCCCCTCCTGATCTCCTCTCCCTGATCTCCTCCCGTGAGTCAGGGGGGGCCTGGCCGGGCGCCTGTTAATTACATTTTTAAAAAAAGTTTTTAAAAAATGGCGGCGATTCCCGTGGTCCCGGGATACACAAGGTATCCACACACACTTTTAGTTGTGCTACAAACTCTCACATTTCCACACCCACCCACACTATTTATATCACTCCCACTCCACACACCACCTTTTGTAAAGCACTGTATATACTGTGGGCTCTCCATTCATTTTTATTCACACTGATACACATAACACTCTTTCTTCACTTGCTTCAGGAACCTTTTGACACTTCTAGCCATAAAACACATCCACACACGGGGAAGGACCAGCACAGATAACAATTCCAAAGACACTGTTTTTAAGTATACCCTTGCTTCATTCATTGTAACATCGCCGGAAGAAGAGATCAGTGTATCTCGAAAGCTCGCACAAATAAAAGCATTTGGTCCCACAACGGTATCATCTATTTATTTTTTGATTATTGAAGCTCGGCTACACGGTACATACCTCTACAATATATATTATATATATAAATAATATATATATATATATATATAATATATATATATATATTATAATCTATATATACTATCTATCAATGCAACAATGTGACCAAGGTTGCTAATTGGGGAACCAGCCAAATTAAAAGGAAGAAGAATATCACAGACACTCTATACTCATCACGAAGAAGGAAGATACTGCTCACCTGTGGGACATCACTTCTCACAACCAGATCATTCCATAAATGATTTAAAAATCAAATCCTCAATGGAATGTTTAAAAAGCAACCCAAGAACGGAAAACATTGAGCTCAGAATGATAAGACTCTTTGACACCAAAACAAAGGACTATGTGGACATGGGTTTTCCACACCCACCAAAATTGGTCGGATCTCTCCTGCTTGCCCAACTCTATCCACACTTCTCTCCCCCCCCCCCCCCCCCAGACATCCACTTCCCCTCCCCACCTTTCTTACACTGTCTCCTGGCTTCAAACACTTAACACCCTACCTTAATCTACAGTAAATATCTGTTTTTTTTTCCTCTCTCTCTATACACTGTTTTAGCCATTGATTCCTGTGTAAACTCAGTATTGCTAACCTGACGAAGAGAGGAGAACTCTCGAAAGCTTGTCCTATGACATAAATTGTTAGTCAAAAAAAAGGTATCACCTAATACTGAAGAACTCATTATTCTGCACTATCGCAACTAGACTAACACGGCTATTTTTTCTGCTTATATATATAATTATATATATATATATATATATTTATATTATATATATTTATATATTATATCTATCTATATATATATATTATAATATATATATACTATACCAAAGTATAGCCAAGAGAAAATGTGTCCCACTAAAAGCACTCAAGCAAAAACTATAATAAATTGATTTTATTTATAGAAAACATGGAAAACACCACATTTAAAAGAAGTCCCAAAGAACCCCTGCAACATGACTTTATAACCTGTACAAGTGAGGAGTCTGTAGTAGATATAATGTGGTTCAAAAAGTGACACTAAAACCATATGTAATGTAGAGCAGAAAAAACAAAGTATTGACTACTCATATGGTATGAGAACGGCCGGTCAAAAGTAGATCTCTAAAGAATGCTGAATGCTGATATCCTAGATACAGCTGAAAAAATTATCTAAATAACTACCAATGCAACACCACTCTAATCATCAACAATGAGCATAGAATTATGTATGGGTAACCAAAATTAGAAACCCATGAGCAATAAACATGCAGGTCACCAATGTAACAATGAACATGTAAGTCCCGAAGGGTCTTGTAGTGGCACGAAAAGCAAAAGAGTCACACAATGTAATTCTCAGCAGAGGTCCAGCAAACATCCACAGCAAATTAGGGGGGGGTCCCGGGAGTGGCAGGCAAACCCAACTATGGTGTGAGCGGTGTGTGAAGGCGGCGGGGGCTGGTGGTTTGGGCGGCAGGTGTGTGTGGTTAGTGCGGGCTGGGTGTGAGGCGGCATGTGGCTGGTGATTTTGGGCGGCGGGTGGGTGGTGAGTGCGGGCTGCGCCCCGCTAGGGTGTAGGGCGTTGGTGGGTGGTGAGTGCGGGACGCGGGTGGGTGGTGAGTGCGTGCGGTGGTGGCAGTCCACGCTAGGGTGTGA
>WSYH01018219.1:0-11189 GCA_036426205.1 Ascaphus truei
CACCCACAGACAGCTGTTTCGACCTTGATGGGTCTCATCAGTGTGGGGTTGATTTTAACTGGGAATGCAAGAGAGGCTATGGGATAGGCTATACCATAATACTGAGTAAAGTTATGGTGAGTAAAAAAAGTGACAAAAACCCTCCACAGGAAAGCAAATATGCAAATATAGCTGTATGCTCATCTGCATGTCTTAGGCCTGTGTGGTGGTTTTGTCAGGGCTTTTTTACTCACGCTAACTGTTAGGGCTCGAGGGGGTGATTGAGTGGGGTTAGAAAGGGCCAGTATGCCGATAGCCTCCTTGCATTCCCATTAAAATCAACCCCACACTGATGAGACCCTCCAAGGTCAAACGAAACAGACTGTACTGTGGTGTGTTTTCTGGGTAGCACCTTTACCTGGCTGTGCTCACAACTGTGTACCATGCAGCAAGACGTAATCCTATAGGGACAAATGTTAAAAGTGGTTATTTGATGCAAAAGTTGACACTTGTGTGCTCATTTTGCTGTCATTTCCCAGAATCCCTTGCTGCAGGGAAGGTGCTGTATGGGTTGGGTGATAAGGGTAAAGGCGGGGTTGCAGACCTGCCTAAGACATGCAGATGAGAATAGGGGACAGCTCTATTTGCATCATTTGTGCGTTTCCTTTGGAGGTGTTTTTGTCACTTTTTTTACTACCATAACTAAACTCAGTATTAGGTAGATAGATGATATGATCGATAGATGAGATAGATTAGATAGATAGATAGGATAGATAGATATAGAAGATATATAGAAGATAGATCGATATATAGATAATAGAGATAGATAGATTAAAGCCAATAAAGATATCACTGGTGAGCATCACGATTTACAGGTCCTAGACAGGTTCTGCAAGCCCTGCCTTTGCTATATGCCTAATGGTGAGATTTGTCCGCCTTTTCACCCCACATAACTTCAAATGTGTCATGGTAGATATTCTTACATAATAACTAAAAGTGCATAAAACACTGTCTCGTTTATAACGATCTTACGCATATTTGTACAGTACAGAGACAGAACATTTTAAAAAAAATCCCAGGTCTATTATCAGTGTTTTAATCATTGTGGAATAATGTTTTCATTTCATAGATCCACTGTGTTCTTTTTGTGAAAGATTTCGGTATTGACACTCCCTTCACCAATTTAGCTCTAGGTGGAATCTATTCCTAAAAGGTTGAGACCAGCACCAGTTTTGTGTATGCCTAGCTATAAATGTGTTTGAGATACTACGAGTTTGGGTCTCAATCTGTGCTGTATATGCCTAGATGTTGTGAATTTTATTTACAACACCCTCCACTGGTTCTCCTTTTTATAAAGTTTTAGGTCCAAGGGAACATTCCCAACATCAAGACTATAAATTTGTCATGCACAAACAAATGTTTTCAGCTTCAAAAGACCGCTTGTGTGTGTTGATTACAAACCTCCTGCTTGTCTGTTCCCTATTGCAGGCTGACACAATTTACATTTTATACAGTAGGAACACTATTCCTTTCTCATTTTACTCTTTACTTCCATTTTTTGTCACATTAGGGGGGGCAGTTGTTTAAAATGTGGGGGCAATGTTTCAAACAACCTGTGTGTGCATATCGGTTTAACATTGTATGCATTTCATAATGTAAGTTCCAATGTATCCTTAAATAATTTTTATATGACTTAGAAGCCTTAGTGTGTCCGTATGTCTTTAAAATGGGTACTATTCAATCCCATGGTGTCTTGTAATGTTCTTTTGGATTTAGATTTTGCATTGAGATTAAATCTGTCCATTAACTTTCTTATAAGCAATTATCTTTAAATCTTTAGTCTTAATCATTGTACATTTCTCAAATTCTTTAATATCATTTTAACTACTGGCGCATTGGGGTTAATAGAAATCTATTTTTAATAATGATGACTATCAGCTAACAAAAAATAATTTGATACAACTTTTTAAAGAAAGTTTTAGTGTTTATTATTTCAAATATCTTTAATCTAATAACATCCCAAATTTAAACATGGTGTTTTTACTGTATGGCAGACAAAAAATTAATTTAAAAATCATTTGTATTCGAGATCAAGCAGAAAATTTAATCAAGAAATATTTTCTCCTCACCCAAATTAAAATGCTTTACAGTAATCTATTAAAACAAGCCAGCACCAGATTTGCCCCAAACGTTTATTAGTCCCGAACCATGTGGGAGATCGTTCCCATTCACCCTAGAAAGAGTGAGTTTGGAATAATTCAGAGCAAAGCTGGTGCCATGGGACAGGGTCACCAGATGGCGAATATAAATTAACCTCCATGCACAAACAGGTTGTGTTCGTAGAAATAAACTTTATCTCATTAACCTATAAAATCCCATCTGTACAGATTTAGATGTGGATCTTATTGGGAAAATATTCAATAGCACTGCACCCAGAATTATGTGCAATAACAAGTATAGAGGGATATGATATCATAAATACCTTATATAACAGTTTTGGGCAGCCGCTTTATACCTAATGTCGGGCCGAATACGGTGCGAACTTTGATACAGCGGGCAATGCGTTTTTTATTTTTGTTTGTCCAGGAGTGTAGTGTGTGGGTCTTTTGCGGCATGTTTCGGGTCTTGGCACTAAGCAAGGGGGTCAGAACTAAAAACAAAATAATCATCAGGCCAACTGTATGTATGGAAAAACGACTAGGGTTAGGGAGTAGATCAGACAAACCACACAATTGAGCAACTAATGAGTAAAGTAAAGTGGTAATGGTCCAAAAAAGTTGGGGTGGACAACATGGACTAAAGACTGGGATGCAGGAAAAGGGGGGGGGGTCAGCGAGACCAACAAATTGGAGGGTGTGTCCCAAAAGCAAATCCACTATGAATGTCACTCCACGAATTTTAATAATTTAACGTTTTAATATATTATCATAAAAACCATATGAGTTACCCAAAAACGTTTGTGTATTGTGCATTAAAATAACTTAATTAAATGACAATAACTAGGTAGTTCGTCTGCTGGTGCTATCAGGTGAACTGTGTGTGTGTAGTGAATCTACAACAATTGTGATGTAGTAGAAACCTTGCAAGCCGACGTCTAGTAAGTTTCTTGGCTTGTTCAACGGGGGTGACTCCCCCCTGGGGCCCCTGGCACCCCGCCTGACTGAGATGCCGCGTACCAATGATTAATAGTACATAAATAAATAGGAATGCACCGAAGTGACTGAGATGTATCGGTAAGACTACCGCAGTCCTGCTTAGACATGGTAAACAACACAGAGCACCTTGAAAGGAATGTTTAAGTATATAATGTGTTGATTATCCCCCAGCCCAATATAATATGAAGTGCTTACGATGTATAGTGATGGATGGGTGAATGATTCGCGCATAGTTGAAACCAATGTTCCAGCATATTGGATCATTGAATCATTCTACAACACACTCAAATGGTTTGATCGATTATAAGGCATGGGGCAGTGCTGCAGAAGCACGGAGTGTAGGGTGAGTACCGCCTATCAGGATGTCTGCATAGATAAGGTCCGGCAGGGAGACTAGCAAAACTAATAAAGGCAGCTCCAAGTGCTGAGACCTTGACAGACCATGGCGCGTCGCAAGACGCGCGGTTTCCCCTCCCTCGCAGGATGGAGCCATGGTGGTATCCAGGGACAATGTTGCTTGGTGGGGAGGAATAATGAACCCGTATATACCCCACACGAAAAAACTACCTTGATTGCAATTGAACACGTTTGCGGAGGGACATAGCCTGCACATGCCATGTTGTTCCGTTGACAAACTAATACGAGACACCGGACCCTCGATTAGCACAAGATCTTAATAATGCCATCTGTGTAGATTTGCCACACATACTAGTAAACAAAAAGTGCTGTATGTGAGGTGTGGTAGGAAAAAGTGGTTTTAGTTAGGGCTTTTAATCAGTTCTGGTGGCATAAATCGGGGGGAGGGGGGGGGGGGGGGGGGCGACATTTGATGTCTAACTAACTGCGGACATGGAGGCGCGGGGGGGTAGGACTCAGAACATCCAAACTACCATGAATGAACTCACCCCGCGCGGACGCATGGGGGGATCTTCGGCACTTAGAATAAATTGCCAAACTCTAGAATTGTTTATGTGCCATGGGGGGAGGAGGGTGGGGGGGGGGTGCGTAGCAGTAGATAGCTTGTAAACCTGCTCTGAGCCCAAGATGGGTGAATGAGATGGTGTAAGTGCTTCACATTCGGCCCGGAAACGTCCCCGGAAATCACTCGTTTAGAGTCGGCCTGTGGCAATGGACTATAGCAGCTATAATGTCATAGGTACTCAGGCATGGTGGTGGCCATGGGGGGGGGGGAGGGGGGAGGGGACGTTGTCGGGTCGGTCCTCTGCATAAGTGTTCTGGTGTTAACGGCCGTTGTGTTGTAGTTCGGGTCGGGGCAGGTGCGCATGGAGGAAGCGTTCGGGACTTAAGAAAATTGTACACACAAGTAAAGTAATATTTTTCATATCGGCGCATGAAGGGGGGGGGGTGGGAGTCTTCTGGACTAGGAAGGGTAGGGGTGCTGAACCAGAATGGGCACAAAACGTGCTAAGGAATCGCACAAGGGACGCAGCCGAAGATCGGACAAAGATCGGGATGAAAATTTTTGGGTGGTGTTTGTTCCTCGCTAGACATGGCGGATCCGGTCGGTGGGCATGCTGGGGCGTTGTGCGGCACTGTATAAATAGTTGTAAGGGAGGGGGGGATGCCTTAGGGACCAAAAAGTGTAATTTTTTTTTTTCAGATGGGGGGGTGGGGGGCATGGGGGGCAGAAAAAGGGGAAAATAGGGGGAAAAGCGGCGGATGAAAGGACGATCTGTAGGCATGCCTAGGAAGGGTTTGGCAAAGGTGGTGGTGCGAGGTTTGATTATAAAGTATCGGGGTGGCTGCTGAATAATTCCATCATGGTGGGTAAGGGTTAATGTTACTAATAATTTAACTATTTAAATTCAGATTGTGTACTGAAAAATAGAGTAGTATAATAATTCCCTTCCCCATATGATGATAGGACTGGGTCACTTTTTCAGGCTTGAAGTATGGTTAAAACCAATAAAGAAGAATAAAAACACAATTTATGTGTATGCATATAGAATTTTGCATAAAGTATCCATTATAATAATTAGTCATGCTATAAGGGAAGGATAAGATCAAAGGGGACAAGCAACTTAATGAGGGGGTGCCTTGGAGGGGGGGGGAAAGGGGAGGGTAGAGGGAGCTAGGGAGGAGGGACCAGGCGGTGGAAGAAGAGTGAATGAAAAAGCGAGGGGAACACCCAACCCAGCTGGATACCTTAACCGGAACGCTTGGACAATTCATCCAGCGCTTCACACATCGACCCAATTCATAGTCTCTCTTGGCTCATCTTTTGCAGTGTTGCATAACTCCCACATTTTATCCTCCCACCCCTCCTCCTCCTTCCCAAAAATTGGTTTAGGCACTTCGGTAATATAGGTCAGGAATATGTGGTGAGTAATAAGTAATATCTTCATAAATCGGGAAATGCCGGAAAACGGCCTAGTGAAGTCATGGGTGGTGGAAGCATAAGTCTGAATCTGGCTAGGCTCATATAGGAGGGGGGTATAAAAGAAGTGATATACGAAACCACCCTTAATAAACAACATAAAGGACCCATCGGGAATATGAGGGGGGAAAGGGGGCAGGGCCAGGGTTTAAAGGGGTTAGGGTGGGAAGGGGGAAGAGGAAACGGAAGAACAGAGGGGGGAGGAGGGGCGTTAAAAACACTACTGGGCTATAGAATGGTAAATTGCTAAAGCGGCGAAGGAACGCTAGTTAATGCAAATCAAGGTGTAAATGTAACCCAAGAAACAACCCCTCAATATGATCCTGTGTGCTTTTCCTTGTTTTTAAGTTTTCAAACGGGACCAAGAGGGGCAACGAACTGGCGCATGGTTGCGACATTAGTGCAGGGAGGACCTTGTTACAGAGGGGGGGTTGTGCGGGGAATGCAAGGTACGAGCTGTTATGGGGGTTGATAGAAATAGAGGGCTGTTCAATGGGGTCATGAGGGGGGGGAACTCGGATGGGGGGGGGGGGGGGTCTTGCTTTGGTGGCATGGGGGGGGGGGCAGAGCATGTGCTTGACCTGGAGGGATCTTCCTCCGGCGGTCGGGGGGGGTCCACCAAGCACATGGTTATTTTCCCGTGAGAGAGGGGGGGGAGTTCCTTTGGGCTGCCGGTTGTGTTCTTTAGGTAAGTGAAAGACGCGCGGGGGGGGTGGTGGACTCGCCGATGTTGTCAGTTCTCGGCGAGTGGCGGGCCTCATTCCGTCGATTCTCAACTGGATCTCCTGTGGCGTGCGGGAGGTCTTCCGTGACGTGGAGTCTGGGGGGGTCCTCGGTCGTGGCGGGGGTGCAGTGGCGAACTGTTGTCCAGTCCTGCGGGCGGGGGTGTTCATTGCCTGTCGATGCACGGTACTCTGTACTGTGGGTAGCTGCGTTTATGTTGTATGTGTTTGTGGTGGGTTGTAGTCGGTGCACTCCTGACTGTATTTAGTCTGAGTGCAGGGAATCGGTGGCAATAGTGTACGGGGGGGGGAATAGTCACCTCCTCAGTGTGGTCAGGAGCCCCTGGCGGTCGGTTGAGTATGATGAGTAGACCATATTGGGAGTTTGTTTTAAATGCCTTCAATGATGCGAATAAGTAGCTGTGAACATTTGTTTCAAGATAGTGGGCTTGGAATCATTCAACGGGGGAGGGAGGGCGGGGAGGAGGAAACCTGGGGGAGGGGAGAACACTCCAAAGGGTCAACTAGGTGAGGTGCGAGCTGAGGGGCGAAAAAATTGATCAAGAAGTGAGGGAACAGTGCTAAGAAATGGGATTCTAGTTGGAAGAGGAATTGGTGCAACACATTGTAATAGAGTTATACAGATCTGGTGTCGAGCAAGTGCTGGGGTGGCTTCTGTGTTTTAAGGGCATAAGTCTAGGGGGGGAAGGGAAAAGGGGGGGAGGAAGCCATTACTGCTGCTACTTCGGGTGTGAGGGGGACGATACAGGGAGGGAGGGGAGGAGCTCGGAGGTCGCGCAGCGGTAGCGTGATGGGTGTGCATGTCGGTAGTGGGAATTAAGTTGAAAGGGGGGGGTTATGGGTGTACGTTTAAAAATTTACTGTGGGGTGGAAGGGAGTTGGGTAAGGGTGCGCTCGGACTTTCGAATTGGAGCTTGAACTATTAGAACTTTGTGGGATGGGTTCCCGGAGCCGAAGTATCTGGCCTAGAAAGCTCTCATTTGTTCCTCCCCAAAACACCGTAGCTTTTGTTGTCAAAAAGTAGGGGGGCATCAGGGGGGTACACGAACGGGGCCGTTTGATGGGGGCCGGGGAAAGGGGGGGGCAGCTCTCTTACGGAGTGGGGGGCGGGGGAGAAACACAGGCCATCAAAGTGGTGGGGGGCGGGATCGCTAAGTAGGGAAAAGGAAGCTCTGTGGCTGAACAGGAAAAAGTGTGGGGTGCATGGCTGCCCAGACTGGTTAGAGTACCGGCAATAAGAGAGCAGTGAGGAACCGGCAATGACTAAGGTCGCGTGGTGCCGTTGGGGGTGGGTGTCTTCCGGTGGGGGGGGTGGTAGGGATGTTGGAGGGGGGAGGGAAGTTTTCTACATCTCTAGGGGGGGGGGTTCGCTGGCCGGGTAATATGGTCGTAATAACCTCTCGTTGACCGGATCTGGTCACACTATATTGTTAACAATCCTACGTTGCAGATATGGGGCCCCTTTTGGGGGAACCATCTGCCCTTCTCTTGATCTATATTTCTTAACATACAGTACTACTAACGGAAGGGCATCACCTACCTGGCCAACTTTTGGGTCTTTTGCAATCTAACTCCCAAATTTTGCACTAGAAATCATTTTTTCGTACTTTCTCGCCAAAAACAGGTCTCTGCTCATTCTTCCTCCTTAAATCCTGCGTCATCCAGCATCTTTCCCAGATGCAATAATGTTCGCTGTACGATCACGGACAAAGTTACTCGTTCTTAGGGGCCTGTCAATTACACACAAAATACGCTGAAGCACCATTCTCTCGAACAGTGGGGCAAAGACAGCGGGGGGGGGTAAGACAAAGGTGGGAGTAGAGGGGCTAGAGCGCGGAGAGGGCTCCCCCACCATATCCAGTTGGGGGGCCAAAGCGGCTGCATCGGACTAATGGTGTGCTTTGGTGGCCCGAGAGACGCTATCTAAGCCCTATGCCTTTAGATAAACTACACACACATATAAACTTGCCTCTTATAGTGTAATGTCTAATTATCATTAACTCTAATCTCTGGGCTACGGTAACCCACCCACGAGTTCCTGCTATAACTACATGATTCGATCACGTCTACTGTTTTTGGGAACAACGTAAGTTCCCTTCTACTCGTGGTGCGAATTTGGGTCACTCATCAATGCCAACTTTGTGGACTCTCGTGTCCAGGGTGATAGCATTGAGTTATGGCTCGCAGGTAATTTAAAGGGATTGTAGTAGGGGAGTGGCATTAGATAGTGGGGGAAGGGAAAGAGTGCCTTCGGAGCTCCCGGAAGCCTTCTTGATCGTGGCGCGCTTAGGCGCGACTAACCAAACATTACTGGGGTTGATCCGGCAATTGGCGTGGGGTTATGCGATTTTGGCCTTTTGTTCTGGCCGCTGCCTCTGCGCGTAAGCCGGGGTGACGTCTTACCCCGAGCAGTAAGTGATTTTGCTGCTCCGCCGGCACGTCACGTGGAGGTGGTTCGTGCCCCCGTGGGGCTGAACCATCCTCCGGTCCCGTCCGCCGCCGTCGATCCTCCAGACCGCAACCGGGCGGCAGGCCGGGGGGGTCTTGAGCCGTTCCAGGCAAAAGCACAGCTGGTAGCAGGACGGCATGCGCCCAGAGCGCCAGCGTGCCCATTCCCTACCTGGACGAGGCCTTAAGAATGCATGTAGCTCGCAGAAAGAAGGGGGGAAAAGAAAAGAGGGAGTAAGGGGGTGGCCGTGCTCTCCTTATGTTCCTATTGTCTGATTTTATTTATTGACTTAAGCCGGTCTTTACTATTAACATTCCGCTTTACTGTATTGTCATTGTAAAGAGCATAGTGAACACGCTGTAGGCACTATAATAGGGGGGGAAGGAGAAGATCCTATACACACACTACAACAAGACCATTTCTTGTGAACACAACAGCCGGACCACAATACACCCTTCTATCTAGCAAGTGCTGTCTTTTTTACTATGGATACTCTCAAGGGCGGGAGGTCTCCTTTAACAGGTAGAGGTGGCTTGAGAGCTTTCGTTTCGGGATCCTGCCAACACTGCGCCGTTAACACTCCTATCCACAATCTACTTTAATTTATACCGCAGCTTTCTATAACCTATCTTTGGAGCTATTTGTTGTGCTAACGCTAATTTTCACTCCTGCCGGTTACGCTTCTTGTAGATGTAGTTCATATTATTAGTAAGGGCAGGTGCTGCACTACCACTAAGAACCCTTGGGTTTCAAAGTGTCAGCTACGCGGTGGCGTTTCATTGATGGATCTTCTGACGTTATCACTTGGCAGGGCAGTTCGGACATTGTGCACCATTCTTAGTAAAAATGGGGGCGCCACAATTGTTTTGGATGTAAAGAAACGGGCGGAAGAAAAAAACGGGAAAGAACAAACGAAGGGGAACCAGGGGGGGGTTATTTAGGCTCTTGCATTATTTGCGGGGGAGAGTCAATTAATGTGTTGTTGGGGGTGTTGTGATCAACGTGGGGGGCGAGGAGTGCCACCTAGGACGGTAATGGCCCATAACATTACCCCAACTAGACAAAGACAACCCTAGTGTTTTTCGTCTTAGTCGGTCTGTACTATCCTTGGAGTGCTTGGGGGGGGGGGGATAAAGGGGCAGGGAAGAGGGTGGGAGGGGGAGGGCGGTGCGGTGAGGGTGGTCCGAGGACGAAGAGGGATGAGGCCGGGGGGGGGTTGGCTAGGTGGGAGGGATATCAGTGTGTGGGTGGATCAAAGTGCAAAGGGGTGGGGGGCGGGGGAATAGCCGTGAGTATACGTCAAGCAGAAAGGAGGGCGGGGCGCCCAGGTCTAAAGCGAGGATCATCGCGGTAGGGGGGGGGGAAACGGAAATGTTGGATGTGAAGGGAGGGGGTGGCGGGGGCGTAGGTAAAAGGAAGGGGGAAAGGGGGAGGAGGAAGGGGGGAAAAAAGAAGAGGGGGGGGGGGGGGGGGGGGGGGGGGTGAATATTCAAACAGCAAAATTCCTGGGGGAGGTTACGTGGAGTGTGGTTTCAGAGTTGACGGAAGTACTTCTTTAAACACCGCATATTTGTTCAGGTTTTAGGAATCGTTTTCAAAACAGCACGTTTAGTGTGTGGCCTGTAATGGGTACCGGCGGATCCGTTTTTATAGTTGGTGGTAATTTTTTCTTATCTCATGGAGGTATATGGGAGAAAATAATCTTTTTCTGAATAGGAAGAGTTGAGAGCATTTGATATTGAAGGTATGTTTTCAGAACTGAAGGGAAGGAAGCCACAATATTAGCTGCTAATAGCACAGGTCCACATTCTTGAGATGTACCAAAGATCATAGCAGGGTGGCCTGTGGTTTCATAGTATCTTTCCTCCCTTAAATTATTCCGGTCCTGGGTATGCGTACTTGTCATTAATTTCATTATTGTTGTTCAGAATAACCATAATAAATTCAAGAAGAAACCTTGATTGTATCTTTGTTGTGGAGGCTGTTGGCCTAGTGCACGTGGATTGAATGACAAGCTTCCAATACAAAGCTTTTTCCCCTTCTGCTATTGTTAAGGGGGGGGGGGCCGTAAGCATGCATAATAGCCTGCTACTCAATACTTCAATATTTTGCGGAATGCCATAGAGAGGAACATGTACGACAAAAGATTCTAGTACATTACGGGGAGAGGCAAACCAAATATGGTAAACTGTTTAAGTTGAGACCATTCTAAGGACGTCGCAACAAAAGTTCATACAGATCTATCATTCTGGACACTGCTAAAAAATGAATAAGAATCTAATAATACAATTCAGGCCATCTTCAGCCTTCCCTTCTGCCTCACTCATGTGCTAGCTTTAAAGGAGCCAACTAGGTAGCCACGAGTGACAGCTTTAATCACTGCGCCTGGCCCGCTGCAGACGATACTCATTAATGGGATAGAAAAGTGAGCAGTGGGGCGAGAAGTCGGTGGGGGGGGGCGGGTG
>WSYH01018220.1:0-11189 GCA_036426205.1 Ascaphus truei
TGATTTCTATAGCAGGTTTTAGCCCACCTTCCCAGCAGTGCAAGATCTTTGCAACACTTTCCTGTTTGTGATAATTTGTTGCCAATATTCTCAGCTGTTTGAGCTGCAAACTGTAACAATAGGTAATGTTACCTTAGCAATATCAGGATACATAGTAGCTGCCGAGTTCCACTGACTGAAGGATTGATTGACACCGAAAGGTGAACCCTGGGAAGCAGGATCTTTGCTAATCGATCACAGGAGGATGAATCGATCGGCAGCTTAGGTAATTTGTTTTCAATAAAGGTAATCAAAGGAAGCATATATTGAAACAAAACAAATATTTGATTTTTTTTTAAAGTGCTGAGCTGAGTGCCTTTTTAAGATTTGTGAAGTAACAGACAAATGACCATTCCTGGAATATTTTGCCTCTATAAACAGTACCTGTAGCATAAAACAGAGTTACATGTGTATAAAACTTTGAGAGCTACCAAAAACTGTCATTCAGTTATAAAACTGTCATTAAGCCCCTCTTTTCAAAATGGTGTAACACGAGACAAAACCAGGCACAGGGACAGAAAGTTCCATGCACAGTATTGTTAACTGTGTATTGCCCCACTTCTCACAATATAGAATGAGGGATAAATACAAGTCTTGCTTTTTTTAAAGGGGCTGTCTACAAATGTTTCAAAAACCAGCTTTATCAAAGGAAAAAAATATCTAATTTAAAGCAATAGAATTGTCTAGTGTGGGTGTTCTTTTTACGCACCAGTATTTCTTTTGTTCTGCAGCCAGGAGACTTTGAGAAATAACCCCACTTGGCGTCAATGTATCAAGGTAACGTTTTCCAGTATCAAAGAGAATGCTTTTTGAGTTGAGATCTCACTTATATGTGTCACGCAGACACACACACACACATATGTATATGTGTATATATATATATATATATATAAAGGGTCCTTCACACTTACAAAGTGTTGCTGGTGGCTTACCCCCTGAAGGAACAGACATCGCCTACGCTCTGCAGATCCAGCGCAAGGAAACAGGGGGGTCCGAGTATGGTCCCTTGCATCATTGACCCTAAGAGGTAAAATGAGAGACTTCAAATTACAGAGAAACATAACTTACAAGTATGTTTATTTTCCGTAAAAAATACCACACCATACCTGTTCAAACAAAGTAATAGAGCCAGATGTTAACGGTTGTTTATACGTGCTAAACCTAGATTTGTGGGTGGCGGGTCCGTAAGCACTAGACTTCTTCTGGAGCACCAATTGGTAAATGCACAAGCTATTCAATCGCCCTTCTAACTTCCAAGTGGCTAAGCCTAAATATCCCCATTACATCGAATAAGAGATTAAGGATTTAAAAAATATATAAAAATGATTCAAAACGACCATGTAGGTAAGGAGCACTTTGATTGAGGGTGGTTTTCATTATTTAATTAAGTAACGTTAAATACAGTAAAATTTTATACCAAGAGGATTGCCTTGTGCAATGAATCGGTCCTACTTTTGGCAGACACTTTATTTTCATATATTTTGTTTGCCTTTTCTGTTTGCATATGTTCAAAATAGCTCCAAGATGCGGTCCAATTGACTTCTTTATTAATTGTGATATTCCTAAGAGATAAACAGTCTTAAATACTTGGACTTACCTAATCATGATTGCATACTACTTACTTCTTAATTAAATTATAAAGGAGCCCTGTGATGTAAATTGAAGAGGAACCTATGTATATTTCCACAGCTTCCCCACTGTCTTGCTATGCAGATTCCGGCTGTAAACCACTGCATGCCCCAGTTGGACCTCCTTTCCACCAGCATCCATAACACCATGGCAATGTAATATAACTGTTTGATGTTCAGCTAATCTAAATGTTACAGTTGCTGTTCACCAATGAATACACAAATGAGATGTGCACGAAAGAGGATTTTTCTTTTGGCATAGCTGTCAATAAGCTGCCAATCACATTTAGAATTCCTACTGTAGGAACAATAACTTGTTTTCAAGCTTCTCAAAGGCTTAAAAATGACAGCAAACTTCCTCGCATGTGATATTTGAACTTTATATAGTTAGTAAGACTGTTAAGAATGTGGAAAACAACAACTACCACCAGGAAGTTTTTTTAACCAGTTAGATGCGTGGATGAGTTTAATATTTGATAACATTGAGGATAGCATGGTCCCATCATTGATTAGAATATCACTGCCTCTTGTCTTCCGTATTTCTGTGTGGATATTATTGCTTTATGTTAAGGTGGTGTTCACACTCCGCAGCTTCATCATTACTTTGTTCACTTTAAGTGTTGGTTTGCATGTTTAAAATACAAAACTAATAACGTTGGTCAAACTGTTACAATTTGAGGCAATGGTATCTAGACAAAAATACATGAATTTTGGTCATTTGGAGCTGTTTAATAAAACATCTTTTCTAAATTATACTTTATGGGTCAATATCAATATTGTTAATTTCCCACTTTCATTTTGGTAGCAAACTCATCGAGTTTCACGTGCACACAAATGTTTGTAGTGCCATAAGATTGAACTGTTGTACTGAAAGTGTATGGTGTGGTTTTAAATACTGCCTGCCTAGATCTTACTGGTGTTGAGTGAGGCTTTGGTATAATAGCCTTGGTGACAGGAGAACTTGTGCATACTTACTAATTTTAAGGCAACTTTTACACATAGAATATGGCTATTGATGTGAACTAGTCCATACAGGTTGTTTGCTAGGCCAGAAGGTATCACATAGGAATCATACCCGCCACATAGTTTGTCCTCAGTATTTGTCAGTTTGAATCTGTTCATAGTTTTGTTGCAATGCTGTGACGTGATGGTCTTAGTCAAATCCAACTGCTGGACCAGATATAAAGAAAGCTTGAAAGCAAATTTGAATCTGCTCGCGAATTTGCAAACTATTTTCAGCAGCCGTTCAGCCATTTAGGCGTTTTCATGGATGTAAGTACTCAAAAAAGGCAGATTTATTTTTCCTATTACTGAAAACTCGCAGGAATATTCCACATGTTTAAACATCGAATCGTAATATGCGGTGAGTGTAGAGGTTTAGGCTGTTTTAGCTCACATCACCTACGAACTGCTACTTCTCGCCCTGGAATAGCAGGGTTTGGATTCTTCCTGTTTGGCCTGAAACCAATACACCGCCTCCCCTCACAAAGGGGGTAAATCCCACGAAGTCTGGCATTTTTACACTACATCAATAATAGCGTGTTCCAAAACCCGAAATTGGTAATAGGACTTATTTTCATCTTAGTACAAGGGAGTGCGTCAAGTCAATCAGTTGCAAAAATAAATATCTATTCATCAAAGTACAGACTATGATAACAGGGATTATCAGGTCTCAGAGACATGTTTTCCCAAGATTGCGCATGAACATTGGCAAAACTAAGACGCATTATTTACACACACATGGTTTCAATCTATAAGAGACACTACCACACGAATTACTGAGTGATATCAATCAACTGCTAACAGGTTGACATAACCACTAAGCAGGGCTTCTGGATCTGCTATTGCTTTCTGGGGCTGTGAGGATTCGTAGCCTCAAATTTACCCAGGAAGTCTTTAGCTCCTAACAAATGACGTGTGGATAATCACTGCAAACTTTTTTGGGGCAGACTGCCTCCCACCACGAGCATGGCAGAAATGCAGCACATTTGAGAGGATCATTCTCCAGCAGATTTATGCTCTGGGGGAAGGTGGACATGCTCTGGAGCAACAGAAAATGTAAGCTCTCACCGTGCGCCACGGTACGGAATAAAGAAGGGTGCATTGGCTCTCCTGCAGGCTTAAAACCTATTGAGGGTATCTGAGATGTCATTTATTTCTCTATATATTGTAAAATTTGGTTGTTTGGTTTGTTTTTGTCACACCATATTTAACATGGTATATTAGCTGTTATTTTGCAACTTCTGTCTCTTGAAATTATGGTTGTCAATGTAGAATCATTATTGTCACACTCATACTTAATACATCCAATACTACACACAATATGTAAGCCACAAAAACATATCCTACAGTAATTCTTTTTAATCATTCAAAAAGTATAGTATGAGGCCTGACGGCTTTACGGGTCGAATTCTATAAGATCTTCGGGCCAGATGTAGGTTTACCCTCTGTCAAAATGCCTTCAAGACTAGTATACAGAGGGGAATATTTAGAAACAGGGAAAACGCTTGAAACACACAGAATTTTACACAAAGAAGGAGAAGATCCTCTTGTGCAGTTTCATATCTACCCATATCCTTATTAAATCAGGATGTACAAATTCTCTCAAAAATTCTGACAGAAGGCTGGCCGCATAGATTCGGTCTGATCCATAAGGTCAGACAGTTTTGTAATGGGTGATCTTCAGTGAAGAATATAAGAAAGTATTAAGAGACCTTTATTTGACCAACTCAAATCCACAAGATAATGAACATTAATTTTTGGTAATATGCAGAAAAGCCTTTGATAATGTTAGCTGGGACTTTGTATTTGATATACTTCAAGATTTGGGAATATCGTGGCATGCTTCTAACATGATTACGAACTACTGTACAGTATGAGGGTCCAAAAACAGTGGCAATACTCTCCCAGTGTCCAGGAATCCACTTCCTGGCTTTGGCTGGAGCCCATCCACCGGACTTTGCAGTTCCAGCAAACTATTCCTTTCTTCTGCATTCACCTGCCCTCTTGTGGCTGCCTCCTGTGCAGCTCTGGCCTGCCTTTGCTATTTAGTGCCTCGCCCCGCCCTCAGGATAGGCTGGACATAGACTTTGCAATCCAAGTTGCAAGTGACTTGCTTGTCATGCCTCCCTGTTTGGCCTGCTAGGCCTCCTTGTGCCTGGTATCCTGCTTCCAGTCCCTTGCTTCACAAGGCCTTCTTGCTTACGCACCCGGCGCTGCTTTCCTTGTTCCTGGCAGACTTTTGCCGCCGCACGGAAGTGCCTACGCTGGTGTCCCCAGTGTTTACTGTGGTGTGCTGCACCCTGTTCATGTGGCCTTCCTGTTGGCAGTTCCGGTTCCCAGTGGTCTCCACCACTCTCTTCTGTACCCCGTCTAGGGTGTGCCGTTCTGTTGCTGTAGCACTGAGTCTGCAGTTCCTGTCCCCAGTGTCTCCACCACTCTCGGCTGTAGCCCAGCTAGGGGGTGCCGTCTGTGCGGTAGCACTGGATTCCAGTTCCCTGTTCCTATCCTTAAGTACCTCACCCAAGATTTCCTGTTGATGACTTCGGCTTGTTTCCTCCCTCGACCACCGCTCCTGTGCCGCCTGCCTTGACCCTGCCTCTGGATAACGCGTTAACCCTACTTTCCTCCAATCCTGACCTTGCTATGTCTGATTACGGAATCCGCACTCCGACCTGACTCCGTGGCTTAAGGTCGGTGCTTATACATCCCCACTTCAGCCCCGTGGCCCAGTATCAGTTTTGTGGCAAGGCCTATTTTACACCACAAGGAATTTCAATTTATACAGAGAAACATTCAGGTGTCCCTTGTCGCCATTGCTATTCAACAAACAATTGAACCATCGCTTATGTACATTAGGGCAATTGCAGACTATTGTCAGGGTCTTACTAGACCTCCTGCCTAGCCATAGCTTTCTTTTGTCCACCGGGTGTGCTGCTGCCTTCTGTTTGCTCGTGGGTTCCTCTGTCTGTTCGCAGTAAAGGCCCTTGCGGTATGCTGGGTTACCACCGTTCTCATTCCCTGCTCCCCTGGTCTCAGTACCTGCTCCCCGACCTTTTCCTGCACCCCTGTTCCTGTTTCCAGTCTCCTTGTTGCCGACCTCTGCGTTGTTCCCCGACTTCTCTATCTGCCGCCGTGCCTCGGACCCCTGCTTTTGCCCGACATCGTGCTATCTGTCCGCCGCTTGCCTCGGCCTCTGATTGTTGACCCCTAGCTACGCTCCCGTGACAGAGAACAAAGGGCCACTTCTTGGACCTCGCTGGAACAGATTCTTCTTCTGCTCCTGCTGCTGCAGCAGAACCACATCCGCATTGTTGAAGATAAAGTACTTTCGTTTTCTTTTTTGGAAATCCATTTGGGATCTTGAAGGTTTTTTTGTTGCTGCTAAGTGGCTGCAAGAATTATTGCGTTCATAAAAAAAACATTTTTGGCTGAGACTATAACTGTTGCTGCAGAGACTAGTTGCACCTTTCTTTGAGTGTTTTTTCTTTGTGTGCAGTGCCTGGGTTACCCCCTTGCAGTACATGTTGCCTGTTGCCACTTTTAGACTCTGACTTTTCATTCCCTGACAAGGCTTGTCTCTGCATCCCTGGTTGGACCACTGCTGTTCACAGGTTTCCCATTTCAAAAGACAAGAATTGCTTCCATTATTTTGTTACTCGCATGCTGCTGATTTTCCTGCAATCTGTAGTTCTTCCTATGATTGGTTCTAAGGTTTCAGTTTACCTGCAGTTCCCTAAAGTTTGTTTTCTCTCAACTTGTAATATCCCTACGCCTGATATCAAAGAGTTCAGATTTAACTGCAGGGTTCTCTGGTCGATATTCCTATGTCTGATGTCAAAAGTTCAGATCTAACTGCAAAGTTTGTCTCTTTAGTTTTCCTGCTTTCTATGATATTTCTATGCCTGATTTTCTAAAGTTTCAGATTAACTGCAGGTTTTCTTTGTCTATAATGATTTCCTACGCCTGATTCTAAAAGATTCAGAATTTAACTACAGGGTTTCTCTGTTTATGTTTTTTTTTCCTTGCATTTATAATATCTCAGTGACTGATGCTAGGTTTTTCAAAAAGGGTTCAGTCTCCTATCTTTGTCTCTCTGTGTCTAATATTCTGTTTGTTCATTCTTAGCTTATGCTTTAAAGACACATTTCCTCTGACTGGTTTCTTTGGAAGTGTGGTTTCCCCCATGTCTGAAATTATGGCTCCCACTCAAAAACAGTCTTGACATTAAATGTAACGACACAGTACCACTGATTCTTTCAAAACTTCTTAAAGCAAGGAAGAAGAAGAAAAGAAAGAAGTATTTCTCACAGGAAAAGGGCCCTAACTCAGACACGTTCAATCTGCACAAAAGATTGATTGTCTTCATTGACGTTTAGATAAAGCGCAGAAGCCAAGGCTGCACTACAGCTCCTATCCTCAGCAATTGCTAAGTGTTGTTCTCCAGTAAAAAGAAAGCACCAGTTGGAGATGACCTGATGTCATGTTCGGTGAACTGGAGAGGGCATAGGCTGATGCTGGCTTGACGATCAGCGCCTTGCTTCTATAAAGTACAATTCCTGAAATCTCTATGAAGGAATTGACAAAGCTTAATACAGAGCTTAAAGTCTCCCGGAGGAGATTTTTCTACTTCAAAAAAGAGATTGAAGTCGTTCGGGAGAAAGAGTTGCCACTAAACACAGAACTATGCTCATTGAGAGAGATCTTCGAGGGTTAAATATCAGTTTTTGAAACTGTAACCCAAGAGTGTCAAGAATCTCTATGTCCAGTCAGTGAAGTCGGTAAGAACTCTATAATTAGGGAGGAGAAGAAACAGTTAGCCCAGGAAAAGTTTAGAATTGCAGATAGCACTGCAGGATGCAGAGAGAGTTCTGCAAGAAGAACGTGTCTCCCGGAGCAGCGCATACAAGCAGAAAATATGCTACACGAGTCGCTGCAAGTACTGCATACACATCTGCAGGACACGAGAAGAGAAATGGTTGAATGCTGAGAAAAGCAGCGAGTTTCTGAGAGAAGAAAGTTTCCAGACTGCCTACAAGGTAAAAATGCTGCAAGAGGTATTTAAGTACCCAGTGTGTCCCAAAGAGCAGCATGAGAGACTGAAGGCCACACGCAACCGAGCTTCTCTGGAGAGATCTTGAGCCCGATACCCTGTCTGAGAGGATGCGATGGCGGTCCAGACACTGAAGCAGGACTTAGAGGAGCAGAGACACTGCTCCATCCAACATCAGCCTTACAAACCCAAGAAAAGAGACCTGGAAAAGACAAGCTGCTGAGACCATAGCAAGGATTGTGCAGATCTCCAAGACGTTATAGGGATGCATGGAAGCGAGCCAACATGATCACTGTGAATAATGAAAGCCCTGAGAGAGAATTCAGGATGCACTTAACCCATGATCTCTCACTGATGGAATTGCAACAACCAACACCTAAAAATGTAAAGAGCTAAAGCTGACAGCTGAACACACATCACAGTATCATCACAAGCGCTTGCAGGCGCAGAATCGCTGACTCAAGACAACAGCTTGCCAAAAAAGAGAGGGGAGGTGTCGTCCGTCAAGTCTGGCCTGACACTGCGCTAGGGGTCAAGATGACTGATGCCTCAAAGTATGAATCACACAGCCCATTAGAGGCCCGGCTGCAGCTGGACAAAGTCTGGGAGGTACTGGGCAGCTACGTTCAGAAATAAAGAAAAAGAAATACATTTAAGCCTTGTGTTCCAAGTCAGCTGGGAAAGATGGAGTCGACGCTCAACTCCAAAGAAGCTGAACTGACAACTGCTTTGATTGGAAAAAGTGCAGAGGACGCTTCAAGAGCCGAAAACTCAAATAGCTGGTCTTTCATTTGGTGATGCCACGAAACTGGCAGTCCAAGAGAGAGCATGGAGAGCGAACTCTGTGTCCCCACTGACTCATGTGGAAAGGCTGCAACCCGTCCTTGAATGCCCACGTTCCTGATCTCTCTTCCCTGCTTTTGGGTTGAACGCACCCTTCGGAGTTTCCTTGCACAGCCAATGTACCTGTGGAGTACCCTCTGCCCGCTGACAACCCACCATATGTGTTTCACCTTGAGTCCGATTTTCATCAATGGCCTCTGGAAGATTCTGGAGGATCGTCCGGAGAACACTCCTCGAGAGGGGGAGTAATGTCAGGGTTGCCTAGACCTCCTCCTGCCTAGCCAGCTCTTTGTCCCCCCAGGTGTGCTGCTGCCTCTGTTTGCTCTGGGTTCCTCTGTCTGTCTTCTTGTTGCTCCTCTCATTGTCTTATATTCTGTTTCCTGTCTTTTCCCCTTGCCTTTGTTTCAAGTCAGACTCCTATGCACATGCCTCTGTCTTTGATCCTGATCTGTTTCTTTACCTGTACCTGTATTTGAGTCTGTTCGCATAAAGGGGCCTTGCTTGGTACTGGCTTGTCCCTGTCTATTTTCGCTTGCTCCCCGTTCTCAGTTCCGCTCCCGCGACTCAGTCCCTGCTCCCCGGTCTCAGTCCCTGCTCCCCGGTCTCAGTCCCTGCTCCCCGACCTGTTCCCTGCACCCCTGACCTGTTCCAGTCCTCCTCGTTGCCGGACCTCTGCTTGTTGCCCGACTTCGCTATCTGCGCCGCCTCCAGACCCCTGCTTGTTGCCCGACTTCGTTACTGCCGCCTGCCTCTGACCTCTGATTGTGACACCTACTAACCTCCTCCTGCTGTTCCAGCCACCGATATCCTACCCCGCCACAGGAGTCTCCCCGTGACAACTATAAGGCATTGAAATAGTAAATAAAGAAGGAATTTGCCTTTTTGCGTATGAACCTTCTGATGTTTGTCTCTCAATCCGAAACACGGTTAAAAAAATATATGCGACACTTAAAGAAAATGGAAATGTATGGGGGGGTTTATAGTTAATGTCCTCCAAAACTGAGTTTCTATTGCTATCCCGCAATAATATGTTAGTGTGAGAGGAATACCTTCCGTTTAAAAAGACGACAGCGAATCAAATACTTGGGGCTTAATTATACCCCAACCTAGAAAAATTGTACCATCAATTTTAACAAGTAATTAAAGAGCTGGAAGCTGGCAAGGCCTCCCATTAATTTAGCAGGTAGATGCCAATTTATTGTATTGATCAGCTTAGCTAGGATTATATACCCATTGCAGATGCTGCCTTTCGGTTCGCCTACAGACAAAAATTGATTAATAGTACAAATAATAAAGTTTTAATGGAACAAAAGCAAGAAAGAATTGCAATGTCAAAACTTTAACTCTTAAAAAGTACAATTTTGGTAGGTATAGCTAGGCATATGGAGGCTGGCTAATGGCAAAGAAATATATATTGTTTACGAAACTTAAGGAACAAATGTGCTTCCCATGACGCTGGAAGAATTCTACACACAACTTGGGGAAATATAACCTTTAGTAATTAGAGGGAATCCACTGAAAAAAGATACATGGGCCTGTGGAAGACACTAAAAACAAGTGTTGGAATTCCTACCAAAATATCCAAATTCGCCTATTCAAGGTACAGTAACAGAAATTTGAACCAGGTCGATGACAAAATATGTTTAAACATGAGAAACCAAGGGAGTAAAAATATAGGGCACCTGTAGATACAGAACGGAACGCTTTATGTCATTTTAAGAGCTCAGAGATCAGAAGGAATTTCCACATCTCACACTCTACTTCCCCTACATGCAGATCATACATTACGTAAGAGCCTAGAGAACTATGTGAAAGAGATATTAGAAACAACATGTTTGTAGCTACTTTAGGACTTCCAAATAATATTATACATATTCGATCTCTGAATTATATGATTGGATCCGAGAAAAGATCATGCGCATCAATTGCAAAAGTGGCAGCCAAGTGGAAACAAAGACTTTCCAGAAATAACAGATTGACTCTTTGCTGGTAGGTTGGGTAGTGCTAGGAAAATAATAATATCAGTGTCATGGAGGGAATTACAATTTAAATTACTACATAGAGCATATTATGTTTTTGTATCCAATATAAACAGATGAAAAGACAAAAATAAATGCCCAAAGTGTCTGCTTATTACAGCGGATCTAAAACACTGCCTATGGGAATGCCCATGTATAGCTCTGTTGCACACTAGCCTCCTCCATAATCCTGATGCCTGTCACATATCATAAATAAAAATATAGTTACCAGAACTGGTCCGGTGACGAGAGACAGCAACACGTGGTTAGAAAAAACAATTGTATTAAAGAATACGCAGGACACAAATACCACGAGTTTCGGTCCTCAACAGGGACCTTCCTCAGGGTGACACACCACGTAGGGTGTTAAGTGTTGTTGAAGCCAGGGGACAGTGTCAAAGAAAGGGTCCCCTATTCTTATCCACACTTTCTCTCCTCCCCAGCATCCCTTCCCCTCCCCACCTTTCTTTGACACTGTCCCCTGGCTTCAACACTTAACACCCTACCTTATCTCACAGTAAATATCTGTTGTTTTTTTTCCCCCTCTCTCTAACACTGTATTAGCCATTGAATCCTTTGTATATCATTATTGCTTACTCTTAAGCAAGA